>LSRZ01000350.1:0-17900 GCA_001625125.1 Haemoproteus tartakovskyi | reverse complement strand
TATATATATATATATATATTATATTTTATAATGATGTACAAAATGAAGCAAAATGGAAATATAAAAAAAAAAAATATATATATATCATAAAGTCAAATAAAAATAACTAAACAAAACTAACTAAACAAAAATAACCAAACAAAAATAACCAAACAAAACTAACTAAACAAACAAAAAATTTGTTAATTCATAAATCCACTCTGTTAGACGCATACATGCTTTCATTGGTTGGCTTGACAACAGTTATTACTTGTTACATAAAAAAATAAAACAATACATACATATAAAAAATAAAAACAAATAAATCATATTATTATCTTCTGTTTTTATAAAAACCACTATTTGAATTATTCTATAATATGAGCAAATGGAGCTACAAGGAAATTTGTTTTGTATTTCATTTTTAGATTTACAAATCGTAAAACATAAGTATTACTTCGATAAAACTCTTGTAGTTCTTTTATGCTATTACTGTTAGAATAAAAAGTAATACAATAAAATCTTCCGAAATAAAAAGAACCTACTTTCGGTTTTTTTATAACAAAAGCAAATTTTCGCCAACCTAAATCATTAATACTTAATATATTTCCATTATTTTTTTTTATTATAAAATGAAAATTTTTCATCAAATTCTTCACATCATCTTTAGTTATATGTCGGTTCAAAGCTACATAAGACTCGTACAACACCATCTTAAGTTTACAAAACTTAAATATATATATATATATTTTTATCTTTAATTTTTTAAGTATTAATGTTAAAATTTTCTTAGATTCTTTTTTTTTTTTCTTATAATAATATGCAGTTATTTTTCCACTATTATACAATGATATAGTCTCCTATACTCACTCAAGAGTATTTGCATTGTATTTATTTCCACTTGTATCCTTTCCCTTTTCCTTTGTCCTTTCCCTTTTCCTTTGTCCTTTCCCTTTTCCTTTGTCCTTTCCTTTTCTTTTTTTATTCTTATTTTTTTTTTTTAAATATAATTTCTTTCTTTAGCTCCAATAAATTATAATATGATTCACCTTTTTGATTTTTTCATAAAAAACAATTAAGTTGTTAATTCAAACATATTTGTTATCATTTTTTAATTTTTCATTTCACATATTTCATTTCTCCAAATTTTTTATTTTTTAGTTTCTTTTTTGTCTTTAGTTCTTATTTCCTTTTGTAATTTTTTTTTATAAAAAAAATTTTGACATAACGTCACTCATCAAAAATGTTTATACATAAAAAGAAATATATTGAAACATAAGAATAAAAAAAAAAGAGAAAAAACAAAAATACAAAAACAAAAAACAAAAAAACAAAAAAACAAAAAAACAAAGAGAAAAACTAAAAACGAAACACTAAATGCAAAAAACTAAAAATGAAAAGTTAAATAAAGAAAATTAAAAAGAAAGAAATTCATTGTTGATACACATTTTTGAAAAATAAATGAACAAATAGAGAGCAAAACAGAAATAAATAAAATAAAAAAATACAACAACGAAATTATTTCAATCTGTTATTGTTTCTAAATCTGGATACGAAAGTTTTTTTATGTAGAAATAAAAGGTTTCAAAAAAAAAAAAAAAAATAAAAAAAAAAAAAAAACAGTATAATAAAATATAATGTAGAATTGTGATTCCTTTTTTGAACTTCAAATTTTACTGTGACTTTAAAAGTGATAGAAAATTCAGAATTTGTCTAAAAATACATCAAAATTTCTAATTCAAAAGTAGTAATTTTTTATTTTGAATCTGAAGGTGAATGAAAAGGTTGTAAAGTAACTTCTTCAATATTTATAAGTTGTTTAATGAAATATTCGGAACTCACAAATTTTGTTTTTTTATTTTCACAAACAAAATCAATCAAATTTCGTATTTTTCCATGCGGCCATGATAAATTTAATGCATCAAGAATTTTCTTGAGATTATTGACATCAATTGCTGATGGAGATTTCCATGGTATTGCATAGACTTCTTCAAATAAAGACTATAAAGACAAAAAAAAGAAATGAATAGGAAAGTAATAGAAATAAAAACAAATCAAATAGAAAACAAAAATTGTGAATATGAAACATTATGAAGTTTTCTTTTTACTTCTTATTTGTCTCATTTTTCTCTTTTGATGTCTTATCTTTCTTTTGCTTGAAATTTTAATTTTGATTCTTCTCTCTTTTATTCTTTTGTTCACATTACCTGAACTGCATTTATATCTAGAAGTTCAACTAAAATTTGCTTAACGATTAGTATAAGCACAAAAAACTCTTCTTGATTTAATCCTTTTTTGTTGGTTCTGTCGAATACATCCAAAAACTCCTAAAAAAGAAACAATGAAAGAAAAAAAAAAAGTAAACAAGTAAACAAAATAAAGGATGAAAGATGAAAGAAAAAAGAAAAGAGAAAATACAAACTTATGAAACAACATATATATATATATATATACTTATTATTGTAAAAATCGAAAAGAACTCTTTCGTAAATTTATTATTTTATGAACAAATTTTATTTAGATTTTTTCATATGCATTTTTTTTTCGTGTGTGTGTGTATATGTGTGTGTTCTAACTTGAATATCATCTTCTGATACTAAATTAATTCCTTGAGATTTTAAAAATTTAAGAATTTTTGGTGCATATATTACACCTCTATTTTCTTCGTCTAGACTTGTCCAGATACCTAACATTTTTTCATGTATTTTGGGAGGTACAGTACTCGCTTTAATTGATAATTGTCTCCAAAAAACATCGCCACCTTCTTTTAAAGCGTGTAATGTCGATTTAATTTTTATAGCATCAATAAATTCAGAAATTCTTTTAATGTTATCAGATCTTTCGTATTCCCACACCTGAAGAAAATAAAATAAAAAATAAAATAAAAATAAACTAATTAATGTAGAGTACTTCATAATAGTTTTTTTTTCAAGCATTTTTGTCGTTTTCTTCATTTTTAATTTTATTTCTTTGCTTCTGTTATCTTGTCATTTCACATTCCCCCTTATCTATTTTCCTTTTATATCTCCTTTTTCCATCTCCTTTTTCCATCTCCTTTTTCTGTCTCCCATTTTTGTCTCCTTTTTCTGTCTCCCTGTTTTTTCCATCTTATCTCATCTCCTTTGTGTAGTTTTTTTATTTTTACCTTTTCTAGTAACTTCGTGTCAATCAAATAACCCGTTTTCGTAATCATTACAATAAAATATATAATATATTTTAAAATCAAAAAAAAAAGAAGAATGCAGCAAGCAATAGCTACACTACCAACACTGTACATTTTAAACCATGTGACATTGTCGAATCGAAGTAGAAATAACCAACAGGAAATTATAATTAAAAAACAGTAACATAAGGTCTAACACACACAAAAAAAAAAAAAAAAAACGTTCAAATTAGGTATGGTATAATTGTAATTACCTTAAAATCAGTAGTTATAAAAAATTTATAGTTATACTGACACAATTTAGTAATTTCTGATACTTTTGATACATACTTGTATTTTATCTGTTTCTATTTTCTATTTTTCATTTTTTTGTTTTGCTTTTTTTTGCTTTTACCTGGAAAATAAAATTTATGATACACGGTCCATTGCCCCAAAACAAAAACAATTGTTCATGTTTATTAGGAAAAGTAGTTTTGTAAATAAAGTAATTAAAGGATGAAGGATAAACAGACTAAAAAAAGAAAAAAGGGAAATAGAAGGAGAGGAGGGAAAAAGGAAAAATCAAGTAAGAATGAGCTAATGAACTAATGAGCTAATGAAGCAAAAGAAATAATGTAATGATAGATTAATAATAAAGTGATTTTTAACTAATGAACTAAAAAAAAGAGCATAATAAAAATTATTAAAATCTATTCGTACTTGTTGTTTTGTCAATTTATAATAAGGAATGACTTCACGTTTTGTTAGATCCCCAACTTCTATATGATATGCATTTGTTAAAAACAGTGATACGTTTGCAGGCATCAATTTTTTGTCAATAGTAAAAACATAAATAAATAAAATAATGAGACCTAGAATACAAATAATACTTAAACAATTTAACAAAATAACTTCTTGTTTTAATCGAATATTAAAAAATGGTTTTAACGAGATACAAACAAAAATCAGAAACAAAATAACAGCATTAGGAATTTTAATGATCTTTACAATATATTTTAAAAGACAAGCTCTCATATATTCATAATAATAATAACCATTAGGATCTAATCCAGGAATACTTATGGCATCTACATTATCAGAGAAATCGTATCTAAAAAACAAAAAAAAAAAGAATAGGGTCTTATATGCAATGTTTTTATTCTCGCATCTGTTTACGTCCGTTTTTTTTCTTCTTTTCTATTTTTCTTTTTTTATCTGACATTTATCCATCCTTTTGTTTTTAGTTTCGTTTTTTTTTTTTTTTTTACCTGTGTGCTAAAAAAATTCGCATTTCTGACATGCTCTTGTAGACAACAGTTTCCAAAACATTTCCGTTTGTCTTGGTTCAATCGTTTCACAACTACCATAACATCACTTGTATCTGCTTTTGAAAACCATATCAGTATTCTTCTTGTCATGAAGTGAATGCTTATTATAAAAATGGAATAGCTGAAAAAGAAAAAAGAAAAAAACAACAACAACAACAACAAAAATGAGTGAAAGAAAAATAGAAGGAACAAAATAAAGAAAAGTTAATAGAGAGATAGAGATAGAGAGGTAGAAAAAGAGACAGAAGTATTTTTTTCTATACAGAAACAGAGATCAACAAGATAAAAAAAAGTTAAGAGAGAGAAGTATTTTTTTCTATACAGAAACAAAGATCAAAAATATAAAAAATAATAAAATATAATAATATATAAATCTGGGTATATTATATCTAAGAAATCTTTTTATTTTACCACATCAAGAAATTAAAAGAGATCAAAAGGATTTTTTCAAAAAACTTTTCCAGTAAAGGTTCGACATTGTGCAACACGTTATCAATATTTCTTTCTTTTGGTAAAATCTAAAATAAATAACAAAATAGAGTTCTATTTGTATAGTAGTATATACACATGTATAAATATAAATATATATATACATTCTTCTTTTGTTATATGATACACTATTGATACAATATTCCTTTTTTTTTTTTTTTAGGTTCTTACATCACTGAATATAATATCATCCAATGCTTCTGCTAGATTTGTCTGAAGAATTCCCCATATAGTTAAATTGATAATTGTGATTAATGATATTTGTCTAAAGGCTGTATTTAACAGATCTTTTCGAAATTGATCTTTAGAATTTTTGACATGTTTTTCAATTATATGAACGATACTTTGAACAAAAAAACTAAAAAGTAATGTAAATATTATAATAATTAAAAGAACAGAGCTCTTTTTTTGTTCAAATTTCTCTAAAATGGATTTCGCTTCCGAATTGGTACTGCAGTAATCAGGTCCTAATGATTCATAATTACAATCTTTTAAAATCAAATTATTATATGATAATTGTTCATGTATATTGGTTTTTATTCCTAATGCACTTTTTATTTTTCGTACTAATTCATGTACATCAAATAGTTCATGTAAATCACTTTTTCTTAAATTCAGATTTTTTTTTTTGGCTCTCTTTTCAACTATATTAAGAATATTTTCTTGTAGCTCTTTGTGATTTGTGTTAGTAGAATTCACAAGATTACGATATTCTTCGTCCATATAAGTTATCCCGTTTTCTTCATTTTGTTTTTCATTTTCATTCTTTTCAACTACCTCCTTTTCAAATTCTTTTTCGAATTCCTTTTCAGGTTTTTCTTTAGATATCTCTTCAAATCGTTCTTCAAATTTCTCTTCAGGTTTTCTTTCTTCCTTATTTAAATTGTCTCCCATTGAAACTTCCGGTGAATCTTCGATTGAATTGTGTTTCTTAATGGATTTTTCAATTGGATTAAAATTATCTTCATTATATACATTGTTTTTATTTAAATAATTTAAGGCAGATAAATTTTTTGCCAATGTCGACGCAATACCTTTCTTTTTATCGATTTTGTTAAAATCATTCGAAAATGATTCACCGTCTTCATTTTGAAAAGGTTCAATTGGTTCATCCTTTCTCGTATTTTCTCTATTTTCTATTGATCCCATTACCTTTTTTTTATTGTGAAGATCTTTATGCCACACGTTTTCAGTAATTCCATTTTTTATTTCCTTAGGGTTGAACATATTTTTGTCAGTAATGGGCATTTGCATTTGCGTTTCCGTTTCCGTTTGCGTTTCTTTGTTTTGTGTTTCTTTTTTATGTTCATTGTCCTTGTTGATATCTTTTTCTTTTTTACCTGAGACTATATTTCCTTTTTCTATTGCTTCTTTTATTTTCCTCATTTTTTTTTCTTCTCTTTTTCTTTTTTGTACCTGGTCATCTAAATTCGACTGAAATATTAACAGGTTTTTTAAATTTGAAATATCAAAATTGTCAAAATAATTATGACTATCATTATCTTCAATAGAACTTAAAATTCTAGATACCCTATTTTGTACATACTCCCCCCCTTCTTGGTTATTTATTGTGTCTTTTTTTTCTTTGCCATTTTTGAAGTAGTATTTTTCTAAAAGTTTCTTCTTTATTAAGCAAGAACCGTAATTTAGAAAAATCTACAAAATAAAGAAAGAATTAATAAAAGAAAAAAAAAAAATCTATATAAAATAAAACAGAAATGAACTATACAAAATATGCATATATATACATATATATACTGCAAAAGTTAATGTACGTAGTTCTACATATGAAGTGTGTAACTATTTAAACAGAACTGTTCTTTCTTTGTGCATCATATCGAATTATAGATGCAACATTTGTTACATTCTTTTTTTTTTTTAGTAGTTTAAAAAATATATCACACAAAAATACATCAGATGAACAAACAGATGCTTATTACGCAATTGGACTAAAAACAAATCATACGATATAGTTATTTCCATAGTTTTATAAACAGTTTTTTTTTTTTTTTTGAAATTCTAACGAACATAAAAGAAAATAAAAATGTAGAACTTTAGCATATTTTGGAAACCTAAAAAAAAAAAAAAGAAAAAAAAAAAAAGGATCAGAACGAAACTCATATGAAAAACAAACGAAAAAAAAAATAAGAAAGATTCAAATTAAAAATAATATCATTAGGAAATAATATCATTAGATAATAATATCATTAGATAATAATATCATTAGATAATAATATCATTAGGACATAATATCATTAGGAAATATAGAAAAATAGAAATGTAGAAAGATATATTGAAAAACAGTAAGATGTATATATCTCTTTGTATATCTTTTTGTTGTTTAAAAATACAAAGATAACTTCTCTCTGTTGTTTGTTTATTTAACCTGCACTAATCAATCGTTGTTTTGTGTTGAGATATCGTAAAAAAGATAAAGTAACCACATAAGCTTATTATAAATAGTTCACATTTATACAGTACTGTAAATATATACAAAAAAGAAAGAGAACATGTTTATATTTTCTTATAGTCCATTATCTTAATATGAATAGATGTTACTTCAGAAAACAAACTTATTCCATGTCTTTTTAATGAGGAAAAACAATTTGTATATTATTATATATTAATTTAATACTTAGAAAGCTTATCTGCATATATAAATGTTCTACGAAAAAAAGAAAATTACATACAACTGTGAAAATGTACCATTTCTAAATTGTAGATTGGTAAAAAAAAAAAAACAGTTCCCACTTCTCAGCTTACATTTTTATTTTGTCTTTTTTCATCTTTTTCTGGTTATGATAATCTGTGCAAATTAACAGAGTTATTTTCTTTTGTTTGAATTTGTTCTGTCCTGTTTTGTTTTTGTTTTTGTTTTTGTTTTAGTTTTCGTTGTTTTTTTTGTTTTGTTTTGTTTTGTTTTGTTTTGTTTAGTTTAGCTTAGAAACCAAAGGGATCTTAGAAACGAATAATAGATCACTACAAAAATGTTCACAAGGATATTTTTTATTTTGTTTTCTTTTTCTATGAATTTGTAGAAATTTAAAAATTTGTAAATACTTAGAAAGGCATGAAAAAAGTTTCCGTCGTATATAAATTGTATATAAATTGTATATAAATTGTTTATAAACAATTTATAAATTACCTACAAAAACATGTTGCTACTTAAATATTTTTGCAACATGTTATCATTTCTTGTATATAAAAATAATGAACTTTTACAAAATGTTTTTGTGGCAAGCTTTCATAACACAGTTGAATAACGCGATTTGATAATATTATTTTATATCATAATTTTACAACATGGGTTCAGAATATGTAAATGTACGTTTGCAGATCTCCCTTATATATGAATATATATGATTATGCATGAATACATACAAAGATATTTATGCAGCTATCACTAGTATTAATTTATCAGATGGCTTTCTAAAGTCTTCTCACTTTTCTTCTTCAGGCATTTTTAAAGAAACGTATAGACTGTGTATGTTATCGAGTTAGATCATTTACACACTCCCCTTCTAATTAAACAACGTCCATAAAAATTAAGGCAATAAGGTGCACCCCAAAATAGAAGCAAAAGAGAAATCGAAAATATAGTAAAACGAGGAATCAAGAAAATTAAAGAAATTAACAATATGAAAAAAATGAGAGATATGAGAAAAATGAAAAATGTAAGAGAAATGAGAAAAATGAAAAATGTAAGAGAAATGAGAAAAATGAAAAATGTAAGAGAAATGAGAAAAATGAAAAATGTGAGAAAAATGAAAAAAATAGAAAACAGTTATAAGGACCATTCTGATTCTTGTGATTTTCCATATTATTATGTTATTTCATATTTAAAACATACTTCTATATAACATAATCCTACTTCAATTCATTGTTGTTTTATTATTAGTTTATTATCATTTTTACAATATTCCTTTTTCTTAACAATAAGAAACATTCCAATACAGGCAAATCCACTTTTGTATTTCTATTATACCTTTATCTTCAATAGCATACTTTATAATTTTCAACCCTTTACTCATATTATAGTATGTACACAGTTTTTTGCTTTTGTGAAACGTGTATATCACCACCTCTATATAATATATATTTGAAAATATTGACTTCGTACCGTATTCTACTTTTTTCGATGTTTCTTTTCGTTAACCATACATGTGAACTCCTATCATCCCTTTTAAAGATAGAAATAAAGGATTCATTTTATATACAAGGAATGATTCTTAAAGTATGTAATATAAAGAATTCATTTTTCAAATATTTGTTTTACTTCAGTAAAAGCGTTAACAAAAAAAAAATAAAGAAAAAAACGTAAAGCCTTGTAAATGTGAAGACAAACAAGATATATTAACATTCGTAATTAATATAAAAAAAAAGAAAAAAAGGTTATACAAATATTTTTGATACACTTTCATGAAAAATAAACAGTCATTCTAAAAAAAGAAAAACATTAAGCACAAAAATAAAAACTTGCAAACATGAAACCCCTGTTTATTTCTACTGACTGATGGATATAGACGCATTTAATTCGTTTTTTACCTCTACTGGTAACTGTTCATTATTTTGTTTCACGGTCTGTATTAAAGAATTATCAAAGGATTCTTTATTTTGCTCTTCCCATTTGTTTTTAAAATATAAATATCTCAGTATTTTAAAACACGTTTTGTCAAAGTAATAGGTTCGCGTTAAAGGATCGAAATAACGCCCTTCCAAATTCGTAATAGGGCATATCCTTTTTTTATTTTTTATCATTTCTAATTGCTCTTTATCATTGTTATAATTACTATACATATATAATTCTTCTTCGTCTCTAAAAATCCACATTTGTTGTTCTGTAACTTCTAAATCATCTACAGGATTGTTTATGCTGCCTTCAACTTCCCTTTCATCTTTGTTTTTTTCGCACAACTCATTTGTATTCTCGTCAAGTTTATTATTCTCTCCACCTTCTTCTACTGTTGTTTTTTGTATTGCACATTCGTTTTCATTCCTCATCCCATTCTCCGTTACATTCTCTTCTGAATTTCTCTTTTCCACATTCTTTGGATCAGACACTGTCCCGCTTAACTCAAGCATCTTTTCTGTTTCTTCTACGCATGGTTTTCCATTCGTATCAATTACTGATTTCTCTTCTCTTTTTACGTTCTCCAAATGTTCTGCTTTTTCCGAGGCTCCCGATGGATCTACATTCGGATTTACTATGGGTTCTTGAATATCCGATGCCTTTTTTGATACTTCTTGGGTTTCTTCCACATTTGGTATAGTGTCAGTTACAGGATTCTGTTCCCAATACACATACGGATAATATTTATTTACATTTATTTTAGGAAGTTCTTCATCAAAAGTAGACTGAAAACTAACAAATGAACTAGTTATATTATATTGCATCATTTTTTTATATTCTACATATCTTTTTTTTTCTTCTTCCCAAGCTTGAAGTTGTAATAAAGATTCCATATTATACTGTTCTGTAATTTTTGCTTCAGCTAATCGTTCTTCTCTAGTCATTTCTTTTTTGGAACTTAATTTCTTTAATTTGTTTTCGCAATATTTCTGATGTCTTTTTTCCCTTTTTATTCTTCTTAGTTCAGAACGTCGTTTTATTTCTTCTGTTTTTTGTTTCGTTGTATCTCGCTTGGAACGATTTGCAATTAAACTGTTTGCATCTACAACTACTTGTCTTCTTCCTCTACCTCTTGTTGTTCTAGATCCTGCTGTTGTCTCATTTGTTTTATTTTTCGTATCATTTCCTTCCTGCCCATTGCCTTGCTTCTTCCTATTATTACCCATATTCCGAATATTTATTTTTCTTTGTTTTAAATGTCGAAATCGAATTTCATCGTCCTTCTTTTTCCGTTTTTTCAATTTTTCCAGATAAGAATTCATCATCTGTCTTTTTTTTTCTTTTTCTTTAGCAGCATCATAATCAAAAAAATCATCTTCTTCATCCTCCGATTCATCTTCAGAAACGTCAAAATCAGAATCTGTAATATCTTTATATTCTTCTTCCCCTTCCGAATTTACATATTCCGAGTCATGTTCTTCTTCTACCCAAATATCGTTATTCCAAAAAAGTTCATCTTTTTCTAGATCTTCTCCTATTAATTTTTTCATATTTTTTCCTCGGTTTGCTCTTTTAGGTAACTCCAAAGCAATTCCAAAACGTTTCAAATCATCAATTTCTTCTTCTTCTTCATCTTCATCATCATCGTCATCCTCATCTTCATCCTCATCCTCATCTTCATCCTCATCCTTATTTTCATCCTTATCCTCATTTTTATCCTTTTCATAGTCCTCTTCATATGTTCCTTCATTACTACTTTTCATATCCCCATTGTTCTTTTTAAAACTACCTGAATCTTCTACCTTTGTATTATTTTCTTCCATAGAATGAAAATCGCTTTTAAATAGTTTTTTTTCTTTTTTTACTTTTTTTACTTTTTCTTCTACTTTTTTTTCTTCTTTTTCTTCTACTTTTTTTTCTTTAGCTGTCTTTTGTACACCGTCACATTTCAGTTCCCCCTTTGTTTCTCTTTTTTTCCCTTTTTCTTCTTTTTTAACCTTTTCATTTTTAACTGTTTTATTTTCACTTACGTTTTGTCGACGTCTCCCCATTGTACATGTGTAGCAACAGTGAACTTCGAACTACTGCCATTCACATGACATATACATATTATTATTACCCATGCATTTGTTTTTGTTTTTTTTAATTTCCGACTTTTTTTTTTTATTTCTACTTAATATTTTTTTCTTTGTAATTTTAAAATCACTAATGTTTTTGTGACATGCTACATTAATTTAGGGTATGTTATATAAGGATCAGTATATTATATATATATATTTATTAATATATAATTTTATTTACTTATATTATTTTTCTATTTCTGTTCTCGTTTTTTTCATTTTTTTTTCTTTCGTATGTTTCTTTTCTCTTTTTCTTTCTGTCTTTATTATTTGTGGGAATTTTCTCTTCGTTCTATTAATATATTAGAAACGAACCCATTAAAAAATAAAAAAAAAGGATTTCGAAAAAAAGAGTTTGAAATGGATGTGAAGTCGAAATGTTGCAAAAAAAAATTTCACAAAAATTTGAAAAGGAGAAAACAAAATAGCGAAACAAAGAACAACGGAAAAAACAAAAATGCACAATATACGGCAAATGTGTAAAAAAGGATCTTTGAAATTGTTTTGACGTTATTTTGTTTCAAAGTACTGGGAGAAAGTTGCACTCATATACTTAAGTTGTATAATATACTTGATTTAGTTAAATTGAATCGATCTATTTGTATGTCTTTCTATATATTTGGTTGAAATAAAATTTCACAAGAATAAGAATAAGAACAATTATAAACAATTTCTCTTGAGAAAAATGAAAGAAAAAAAGGAACAAATAAAAAATGGACAAACCTAAAGGAAAGGTGCATATATAAAATAAATAAGAAAATATTAAAAAAATGAGTTGAGTTGATTTTTATTGAGTTGAGTTCAGTTGAGTTATCTTAAAGATCTTTTAAGAATATTTCGAAAAACGAATAATGAGTTTCTTTTTAACAAAAAAACTGCTCGCACATTTCCGTTCTTTTTTTTTTTTTTTTTTTTTTAAAACTTGCATAAAATAAAAAAGAAGAAAAAAGGGATAAAAGGGTAGTATTATTACGGCTATGGATTTCGGAAATATCACTAAGTGGAAATTAAAACACATATTTTTTAGTCGCAATTATCTTTTCATAAGTTTAAAAAAAAAGAAGAAAAATGAATTATATCCTTCCGATATAGTAAGTGTGCATAATACAGGAAACAAAGTAACAAATTTCTTTATCAATAATAAAGTGAAAATTGAATCTTGCAAAAATCGAACAGAAGTAAATGAACGATTATTGAAAGCAAAGATAAAGCAATATAATTTGTTTAATATATATCTTGATAAAATAAGAGGTAAAGAACGTCCAAAAAAATATATAATAAATTTAAACCATGTAAAACATTATGATAATTATGTCCATCTGTTTAATTTAGAAGCATTATTACATTATGCACGATACAAATTAAAATTATGGAAACAACAACAAAAAAAAAACTATAATAGAAAATGTGATTTGAATTCCGACGATCATCTTTGCAATTCTTATCAACAAAAGTACCTAACATATTTTTTTAATATATTTATACGGTATATTGTAATTTTAAATGATTTTTATTTTTATAAAAAGGAAAAAGATTGTAATGATGTTTTTCAAAACATATTCCAACCATATCTTAGAAAAGAAACATGTCTTCATCCAAAAACACAAAATAGAAAATACGATAAGGATTTTTTTGTAAAATGCTGGCAAATAGTTAACATTTTGAGTCAAGTGAATTTTTTCAACGAGTTAAAGAAAGTAGATCTGTGCTCGCTTCATGTTTGTACATATGGAGAAAAAAACAGTATAGAACAAATCGAAAATCAGATTTTTAAAAAGGAAAAGAAATATGAAAAATACAAAAGAAAAGAACAGAAGGAGGAAATTCCAAAAATTATAAAACATCTACAAAATGAAACAAATAAAACAAATGAAATAAATGAAACAAATAAAACAAATGAAACAAATGAAACAAATGAAACAAATAAAACAAATGAAACAAATAAAACAAATGGAATGATTAAAAAATGTAAAGAGTCTATGCAAAAAGTGGGTTCAAAAAACAATAATGAAAACAAAAATGGTGAAGAAGATGAAGAACATATTTTACGTAAGTATATGATTTGGAATGAAAATGATTCAATCAATATACAGGATGGTCCTAGCTTTCTTCATAATTTTAAATGTTTTGATGATAATATTTATCAAATAAAAAATGTAGATACATACTTTTCCTTTGGGGACAAGGAAAAAGACATTTCTTTTGGCACCAATATCACTGATGTTGGTAGTGAACAAAAAAATTATATTAAAGGAAATGAAGAAGTAAATGTAGTTTGGAAAGAAAATGCAATTGAAGATTCTTGGAGAAACAATAAAAATTATTTAAAAATTGCGAATGGGTTTTTTCTTTTATTAAAAGGTTTAGTAAAATATTTAAATGAAGATACAACAATAAAATTTGTTGTTGTTAGTTTTAAATTGTTGAAAGATATGGATCAAGAAAAAAATGAGGCAAACCAAATGATCCTATTTTATAAAGAAATATATAAAAAGTTAAAAACTATAAAACGTATAAGTAACAAAAACTTGGCATATATGCTGACCACTTGTAATAACACTTTACATAAAGAAAAAAAAAATTTATTGGACTACACAAAAAAAGAAATATTAAAAAAGGGAAAAGAAGATAAAATGGCATCATTCGAAACAAAAAAAAACAAAGAAACTCATTTTGACATATACAAAATAGCACCATCTCATTTAGAAAATATTATCTATGTCTTTTCGAAAAATAAATACAGAGACAAAGAACTGTTTCTTTTGTTTAGTAGAATTATAAAAAAAAAGTATCAAGGATTTTCATGCATCATAACAATAAACATTTTGCATAGTTTTGTTATACTAAATTACGAAATGCTTATATTTCCTTTTCTCTATGATAATATTAAAAACTTTGATTTTCTTACTTTTGTCACTTGTACAAGCAAAAATATAATGAAGTTGTTATATACATTGATGTTAATTGAAACAAATCAGCAAGAGGCAAAAGACATTGAGAAAACAAAAAGTCAATTAATTGAAAACAAAAAAACAAATACAATAACTACTCCCACAGTTTATATTACATTATTTGTTGCTCTATTATATGAACTAAAAAGATTCGAAGGAAACACTGTAAACGAACAAGCAATTCAAAATATGTATAAAAAATGCCTTCGACTACATTTGTTTGACATAAAAACAAAGAAAGAAAGGAAACTTTTAAAACATATATTGAAAAAAAATTATGAGCATTTCTGTGATTCTCGTGTTGCTCAAATTGAAAACAGATTTGTTTTTTCTATACTCAGTAAAAATATGGAAAAAATAAACTTTCACAAATTAATTTGGACCCTACTTAGTTACAATAATTATTTACAACAAAAAAAAAGTTCATTTCAAAACAAAGTCATAAAAAAAAAATTCATATAAAAAGAAATTTGTTTTAGAAAACATATTTTATCTTTATCATTCTGTCTGTTTATATACATAAGTATATACATAAGACAGATTATACATATGATTAAACAAACATAAGATAAATATAGTTTTGGTATTTGATAAATTCTGTGGAAATCTGTAAAAGATATTACATAAAAAAGATGTTTCTGAAAAGAACACGTTCATATAATACAGGAGATTGATTTATTTATATTATTTATTTATATTATTTATTTATAATATCTATTTATATAAATTCAAATGAATTATATATTTATTTATTTAATTATTTATTTAATATTATAATTTTTCTTTTTTTTTTTTACAAAATAGTTCATATAATTTTATCAATCATTTTTATATGAACGATATGTACTGTAATAAATGAATGAAATTGAAAATAGATAAAGGCAGATAAATAAAAGTATATATTTTATTTGATTTTTATAGTATTTAAAAAGAAAAAAAAAAAAATGTTTCAAATTATAAATATTATTATTATTATTATAATTATCAGGATGATTTTTACGTACTGATTTTTAAATATTTGTTGAGATATTTCGAGTAATCATCATCCTCATCACTCGAAAATACTTTATATTCACATAGAGAAGAATCGGTTTCATTATTAGAACTCTGTATATCTTTACTCTGTATATCGTTACTCTGTATATCGTTACTCTGTATATCTTTACTCTGTATATCTTTACTCTTTATATGTTCATTTTTTATATCTTTATTCTTTATATCTTCATTCTTTATATCTTCATTCTTTAAATGTACATTCTGTAAATGTTGACTTTCTACATTAACTGTGTTAGATTCTATTTCTGTTTGTTGTGTATCTTTTTGCTGAATATTATTGTCAATGTCTTCTGATGTTGGATCAAGCAACATTTCTTGTTTTACTTGTAATTTTAATTTTTCATCATCTATATAATATAATATATTCTGTGCTTTTTCTTTAAGATAATTATATATTAAGTTGTAAAAGTAATCTGTTTTGTTCTGTTGCATATCCTGTTTTAGTAAGTCAATTGCACAATTTATATACCAAGGGTAATTTTCATTTTTATTTATTTCATTCAAATTCACATCATCCAGTGAATTAAAGTTACAATAGTTTCTTATAAGTATATTCATAATAAAACTCTTATTATTAAAAACAAATAGATTCTTTTCAACTTTTGTTAATATTTGGCCCAGTTCGATATTTCTACTTTTCTGGTCTTTGAATTTTACTTCAAGAGCTACATGTTTAAATAAACAAGAAGGATTTTTACAACTACCCCCAATTAATTCATTTCGACAATAAAACATATTAGGATCATGAGAAAAAGGACAATGTTTTTTTTTACATTTTCCTTTCAATTGAAATTTGCATAACTTTGACATTTTATAAAGAGGGGTAACATCATGAGAATAAAAACAGTTCTCCCCATGTTTACATCTTCCTTTAAGAAAGTAATATTTACAAACATTATCCGTTGCATTTGATATACCCCAGTTTTCAATAGTATTATGTGTTTCACACTTCTTTTTAACATTACTTTTATCTTGTAACTCTTTATTTTTACAATGATCATCATTGTTTTCTATTTGTTCGTTATATTTTCTTTTTCGATTTTTTATGTAGCATCCCGATTCTAATCCTACTTCTTTCTCTTCTTTTTCTTCTTCTAAATCCTTTTTATCTTTACACATCTCTTTTTCATCTTTTTCATTAGTTTCATCTTTTTTATCTCCTTCATTTTTTTCATTTTTTTTATCTCCTTCATTTTTTTCATCTTTTTTATCTCCTTCATTTTTTTCATTTCTTTTATCTTTTTTATTACTTCTATCTACTTTCCTTTTCCTTTTCCTCTTCAATCTACTTTTTTTTTCTTTTTTTTTCAATTTTCTACCTTCTTTCATTTCTTTGTAAATATCTTCACCTATAATAAAAAAAAAAAAAAACGTTAAAATAAAAATTTGTAAACAAAATATGTGCATTTTTTTTTATTTCGGTAAACAAAACTTACATTCCTAATAAAATCACAGTTATCAATAAAAACAAATTATAATTATTTTTTCATTTCCCTTTTGTTGTGTACCTATTATAGACCTTATTTCATTTAGAATGTCCATCTTCTTCCTGTCTTGCATTTTTACAATTTTTTAAAAACAATTTAAAGAATAATTATCATCCGTAGAAGTAGAACGTTTTGTACAGAAAAAAGTACCTTTAAAATATGTGGAAAAGTAATTATCTCCGTTCTATTTTAACTACTTTAACAATTCTTATAAATGAAATGTACACTTAAATAAAATGTAAATTGTTTTTTTAATTTTTCTTTTCTCCCTTATGTTTTCTTCTTTTTCTTTTTTTTTTTGTTTTAAATCTGTATTCCCTCTTAGTCAATTTTTGGTAATCTCCTCATTATTATACGTATATTTTACCGAAATAATATATAACACTATCAAAATTAAAACAATTTCAACAACCAACTTCGAAATGATAATGTATAGATTTTTACTTCTGCGATCTTGATATTATCTAGTACAAGTTTGTACAATTTGTTTTCCTCTTCATGTTTTTTTTATCTGTTTAATATTTATATCTATAAGAACTTATATGCATAAGAAAAATTCTTTTTTTGAAATCTGGAACTGGAACTTCAGAAAAAATACTACAACATCGTCTCATTAAATATTCGATTTCTCCATTTTTTGAAACTTTTCAATATAGTATGATACTTGTTAATACTAATCAATTCTCGTTAATATTAATCAATGCTCAACAATACTGGTCACCATGTTTCTATACTTTTTGTAATCTTATTGAGGAAATATTTAAAATTTTTTTTTTTT
>LSRZ01000348.1:5162-18816 GCA_001625125.1 Haemoproteus tartakovskyi | reverse complement strand
ATTGGAATAAAGACAATGATAAAATTGAGTTTAGAGGAATAGAAGGGAAATATGAAAATAACGAAAAAAAAGAAAAAATAGAAAAAGCATTTACCTTTTTTGATAATAATAATGATAATAATAATAATAATGATAATGATGTACAAATAAAAACGAGTACAAATAATTTGTTCTATTTTCATAAAGATTTCCAAGAAAGTCCAGCTTATGCAAATTTAGAACGAATCCTTTTTTATCTTTTTTTAAAACTAAATCATTTAATGAGAAAAAAAAAGTTACAGTTTGATCAAATATATATGGGGATTAAGAATATGAAAGAACAAGATTTGAAAAAGAAAGAAGTAGAAAATGCTTGCTGCTTATTATTAAATGTGAAAAGAAAATATGTAAATAATATTATACCAGATGATTTCACTTTATATAAAAATGATGTAAAGAATGGAGTGTTTTTAAATATGTTTCTTTTAAAAAAAGAATATAAACGATTGTTTTTACAAAAGGGATCATCCATTTGTGTAACAGATTTTGTAAATTATTTTGAAACCAAAAAAAAACATACTTTATTTTCAAGTTATTTATTGAGTTTTAATTTTGCACAAGAATGGATACATTTGATGAACCTTAAAGGAAATGTAGTGAAAAAGAAAAATGTGGAAACTATTCTTAAACGTTTTAATTTGTATTCAGATTTAAACGATCAAAAAAAAGAACAGATTGGAGAAAAAGGAGAAGAAGAAGCTAATGACGAAACAAATCATATAAGAATTGGAGAGAAGACAAATGAGGAAAAAATAGACGCAACAACAAAGTTCGATGACAAGAAAGCCATATGGACAAATAAACAAACGTTGGATCCTTTTTACAATGAGAGAATACAAAAATGGAATCCAAATGGATTTATTTGTAATGAAGAGGTAAAATTTCTTGTTGAAAAAAAAATGGACAATAAAACAGACAAGAATGTTTTGTGCAAAGAGGAGTTGTTACATATGTTCAAAAATAACATCAAAGGAAAATGGGAAAAAATTCTTGTTCCTATATTTAATGTGAACAGTTTTTATGTACATCATTTTAAGTTTTTTTTAAAAGAAATAACAGGACTTAATAAATTGCTTTATACCTTGGGAGAAATAAATGATGAAAATGAAAACATGCCAGAAATTACACTTAGCTACTTCTGCTGTTTTGGAACCAACGAATTTTTTATCAATGATATTTTAAAAGAAAAAAAGAAAGAAGAAAATGAAAAACAAAAACAAAAACAAAAACAAAAAAGAGTTCATCATGAATGTCAACAAGATTATCAAAATCGACAAAGTTACCAAAATCGACAAAATTACCACAATCGACAAGATATATATTATAAAGATACAATATATATAAATTTTTTATGTGTTCATAAATTTTCAACGATTAAAGAAAAAGATTTAATTCCTTTATTTGAAAATAATAAAGATATATTAAAGTTGAAATTATATTGTAATAATAGAGTCATTGCTGAATCGAGTTTTCATGTTCTGGAATTATTTTCTCTTTTTCAACAAAATGAAAAAAAAAAGTCATAAAATTTTATGTTTCTTATCTTTGATAAATAATTGTAAAGAAATATTATTTTTAGATGTAGAAATATATTATGATAAAGAGAAAGTCGATTCTGTATATCCTGTTTTTGAAAGTACGTACAACAAAGTAGGAAGTACATATACTTATATGGAAAAAACAGGAGAAGAGAAAATAATAACGACAAAGCAAGAAACAGAACTATTAACAGAATTATTAGCAGAAGATAAAAAAAGAAAGAAAGAAAATGAAAATGAAAATGATTTGTACATAAAAAATAAAAAAAATAAAGATTTAGAAACTCCATCCGAATGGAAAGAAAAACAATCTATTGTTATGCAACTATATAAAGAGGGTAACTCCGACTTTAGTGAAACTGCTATTGACAATAATAGGTATAAGTATAGATATGGTAAAAAAAAGGAAAACAAAGAAATGATAAAAAATATACAGAAAAATGTATCTGGAAATGCAAAAGAAAAGAAAAATGAGAATTTTCAAGAAATAGAAAAATTTCAGATAACAGAAAATGTTGAAGAAAGAAAAAGAGTTGAAGAAAGAGAAAGAGTTGAAGAAAGAGAAAGAGAAAATGTTGAAAAAAAAGAAATTGAAAATCCTAATTTTGTAATATATACAGATTTAACAATTGATCGAATTGTTCTCCCAACCAAATTGTTAAAACAATTGAATGACAAATATAATCAGATACAGATTAAAGACAACAATAACAACCAAAACAAGAGCAAAAGTACAAAAAGAAAAAATCCATTTATGGCATTTTATGTGGAAGTATACGAAAAAAAAGAAAATAAAGAATATCATTTATTGTCATGTTCTATTCCTCAACTTATTAGTTGTCCTAATGATGAAGAGAAACAAAAAAAAAGGAAAGATGAAATGAAATATAAAAAAGAATCTTATGATGAAAATGATAAAAATAATGAAAATGATAAAAATAATGAAAATGATAAAAATAATGAAAATGATAAAAATAATGAAAATGATAAAAATAATAATGACGAAAGTGATAAAAATGATGAAAGTGATTCTACTGCAGATATTCTTGAAAAATAATAAAGAAATTGTAGAAACAGAATTAAAAGAATTTTATAAACTTTTACATATGTATAATTTAAAAATAAAACATCAGGAAATGATCAAAAGTAGCAATAAATTTATTGAAGGAAAGATTGTAATAAGAGCATTAATATCTATAAAACAGGATTCGGAAGATACAGTTATAGGAGAACATTTTTTCAAAATAAAAAATCCATTTTATGAAAATAAGTATGTAGCTTTCTATGCAGAAAATCTAACGTATGCTTTTTATGAAATAGAAAATGAAATAGAAAATGAAATAGAAAATGAAATAGAAAATGAAATAGAAAATGAAACAGAAAAGGAAAAGGATGAGAATGAAAAAAAGAATGAGAAACAGAATGAGAAAAAGAATGAGAAACAAAATGAAAAAAAGATTATAAAAGAAAAAGAAGAGCAAAAGAAAAAACAAATGAATTCTAAAGAAAAAACTTTTTCACCATTCTTTGAAAACAACTTAAAAACAGAAACAGATGACAACGTATATCAAGGGAATGAAAACAAAAGAAAGAAAACAGTAGGTTATGTGTGTTATAAATATGAAATTCGAAAAAAAAAAATAAAAAATATACAAAAAAAGATAAATTAGCACTTCCAAGTTTTATAAAAATATATTATGTAAAAGGAGAAAATAAAGAGGAAAAGAAAAAGTGTAAAGAAAAGAATAGCAATTTATATAATAGTATTTATGAAAAGATATTTGGAGATATATTAAAAAACGTAAATTACAGTACATATGTAACGATTGAAACATTTTTGAAATGTTTAAAAACAGATATTTATGTAAATGAGTTAAATTATTTCAAAAGATTGTTTTTGCATTTTAATGATTCGGAACATATTTTATTATATTTTCCATTAGAAACATTATTACAAGTATTAGCTTTGCGAATGTTGGCTAATCATTTTTTTAATGCACTTTCATATTTTTTTGTAGAAATGCAGAAAGTTTTTGCAAGTTGGGGTACAACAGATGATATAGATGGAGAGTTTTGTGTAATTGAGTGGGTACATTTATTAAAGTGCTTATTGAAATCACAAAATAAGTTTATACAAATGGAGAAAAAAAAAAAAGAAGTTGCAGTTTCTTCTGTGTATACAGAGAAAGATCTTTCATCATGTTCTCTGAAAAATAACAGTGAAACAAATGGAGGAAATGTTTTTTTTCATTTGAAACAGGAAGTACATAATATAAAAAAAAAATTGTTTAATGAAAATGACTGGTTTATTTTGAATAATTGGGAACATTGGTATGTATCGGATATCAACAATACTGATAGTAATAATGAAAAAGTTAAGGTTATGGTTAAAGTTAAGGAAAACAGTCAAGAAAATAAAAGAAAAAATAAAAGTCATTTTTTTTTATATCTTTTTTTAAAAGACCTTATTTGTTTTTATCAAGAGGAACGAACATATTTAAAACATAATGAAAAAGAAATTCCCGCTTTTTTTAATGAACATAAAAAAGATAATAAGAACGTTTTTATCGTTGATAAAAAAGACCCTTATAAATGGAATTACAATCATGATGATAAATTGAACGTTGGTATTGATCCTTATAATACCAACAGCAGGAGTGAGAAGGAGAAAGAGAAAGAAAAAGAAAGTGATTTTGAGAATGACAATAATTTCAAAACATCAGTAGATATCAAAAGGAAGGAAAAGGAGAAACAAAAAAAGAAAGAGAAAGATGAGCAAGAAGAAAAAGAAGAAGAAGACGAAGAAGTCAAAGAAGAAGAAGTAACTGAACATGATATCAACGAAAACAAGAAAGATAACTGGAAGAACAAATTTAAAATAGAAAGAAAGAAAAGACGTAATACAAATCGTAATAGTAGTAATAGTAGTAATAGTAGTAATAGTAGTGGTTGTACTAGCACTAGTAGTGATAATGATAATAGTAATAGTAGCAGTAGTAATGATAGTGATAGTAATGGTGGTAGAAGTAAAAGCAGTTATATAATGTCAGAAGATTCTTTGTTAAAGTTACATTCACAAAAGAGTCTTCATAAGTACTATTTAAATTATGACAAAAAAGAAAAAAAGAAAAAGAAAAATATAAAGGGAGAAAAAGATAATAAACAATCAAAACATATTTTAAAAACGTCTAAAAAACGAACAGAAAAAAAAGAATTTAATGAAAGAAATTTTCATTATCAGTCCCAGTATAATGAATATAACCCTATACCTACAGAAAGCAAAAGATCAGTAAAAACGTCCTTATACGAATATCTTAAAATGGATAATATGGAGAAAGAGGATTGTACAAAAGATGAACTTACACGAGAAAAACTCACAAAAGAATACACAAGAGAAGAATGTAACAAATGTGAGAATATTTTAGGAAATGAAGAAGGTGGATTTGATATTAACAACTATCGAATATATGTGAAAACGAAAAATTTATTGTTTCCATTACCCCAGATAAATAATAAAAAACCTAACGTTTTTTTAACATTTGAAATAGTTTTAAATAATTATAATCTTTTAAATAAAAAAGAAATATTTCCTTTTTTAGTAGATGAAAGAAATATTTCTCAGTTGGTTATAAATAAGGTACAAGCAAAGAGCTCCATATATCCCAATAGTTGTTATCCTATTTTCGATGAGTTGGTTATTTTAAAATTTCCACAATTCGAAGAATTAAATACATTATGCAAATTGAATGGTTATAAAGAAGATTTGGATATGTATTTAAAAAATCTATCATTGCGAATTTGCATTTGTCATGTCGAATTAAATAAACTAGATAACTTAGAAGAAAATAACGATATTTATAAGAAAATGTATAATTTTCCTAATATATCACAAGAAGAAATATGTAGTAGTAATTATTATAACATTTCTAGGAATAAACTAGTAGGGACATCAGCAACTATAAATACTTTTGAAAAGCTGAAAAATTATGATTTAGAAAAAAAAATATTAATAGCAAATACGTTAATTCCTTTATATATTTTATTAGATAAAAAAAAAGGAAAAATAAAATCTTTTTTAAATTATTCTCCTTTTTTTACATGTACCGTTGATAATAATGCAATAGAAGTTTGGTTGAAATGTGATAACTATCAAAAGAAAAGTGATAACTATCAAAAGAAAAGTGATAACAGAAACTATTCTTTTTCTATTACTGGTAAAACAGAATATTTAAAAACAGACACCATAAATGAAGATATGCCCATTTTTAGTAGTATGGAAAAAAAATTACAAATTTTGAATAAAAAGAAGAATACAAATAAGGGTAGAAATGAAGAAAGAAAAGAAGGAATAGACAAAGAAAAAGACAAAGAAATGAACAAAGATAATGATGTATTTACTTTGACATCGTTTTGTAATTATTCGGATATGAGTTCATTGGATGTATCTGTGTTTGGTACAAAAGAACAGAAAGATATAAATAATAAAAATAAAAATAAGAATATGGAAAGGATAAGAGAAAAAGATGCTAATTCATATGAGAATAAGAAAGAAAGAGAGGAGACAAAAAATGAAAAGAAAGAACCTTTAGAAAGTAGTTTAGATTTGTTCAATATTCCTATGTTATCATTACCTAAAATTCCACCTCCTATTTCTTAAATTATCTTTACACAATGAGTACTTTCTTTTAATTTGCAATTTCATAATTTTTTATATTTTTCAAAAATTATCAAATTTCGAAACTGTTCGTAAATGATTCTTATACATAGCTTCCTTTAGTAAATTTTTGTAAATACATGATGTATTTTTATTATATATACATATATATTTATATATCATTGCTCGGGTTTTTACCTATTTCAATTTTAATAACAAATTATTCATATGGATATATATATATATAATTCCCCAATGTATTATTAGTTTTACATGATGTTTATTTTATTCCAGATGTTTTTTGTTTCCTTATTTTAATTTCTAATTTAAAAAAGAAAACTCGTCCTCTTTTGGCTTGTGTGTACTTGTTGAATATTTTTTATGTTTTCCCCTTTTTTCTAGGGACAGTTAACTACTTTTTCTTGTTCTATCCTTTTAATATTTTCTTTGTGTTTAGACACTTGTTTCTTAATTGTGTTGTGTTTTCCCATTTTTTATGTGTTTATTTTTTTTAGGAAGAAGTATTTTTTTTTTTTTTGTTATTATTTATTTACTTATTAAATCAAACGTGGCTTGTTTTTACCATTTTTTTTTGAAACGACAAATAGACATCGACATTTTTTTAGTTTATTTTTTTTTTTTTTTAATTCGAGCTTTTCTTTTTCAGAACCAGTATTTAATAATATACCTAAAATATATTATCAATCTCTTATGATTATATATAACTGAAGAGGTTCAAAGATCATCACATAAAGATGTTTACAAACAGATCTTAACAAAACATTCTTAAAAACGTGAGAAACTGAAACTGTTGTTTTTCTTATTTTACACTTTTGTTGTTGCAAGTCCCTAAATGAACATTTTTAATTTCATTAACTTTTATAATACTGATTGTTTATGTGTCCAGTTTTCTAATTAGATATTTAAAAAATCAAAAAGATAACAAAAAAAAAAGAATGGTGTATTTATTTAAAGGGGTATTTTTATATATGTCGAAAAAATCCTACTTACTATTTAGAAAAACAAATATTATACTAAGAAAAGAGATATATATCACATAAAAACAGCCGTATAAACAATATATGAAAAAAGGAAATATATAATAATATATATTTATCATTTTTTTTATTTGTTTTTGTATTTTTCCTGAAACCATATATATATATATACATTTTCCATATAAAAAGATAGGTCAAATCTTTATATATACGTATATCTGTTGGTGTTGATGTAGAGAGAGAGATTATAGATATACTTAAATTTTGTAACATTTTTATTTTATTGTCTTAAAATGAGTACTCATTTATATAGATATAGATAGGTACTCACTCATTTAAATAATTATTCTTTTAAATTCCTCATTTAACGAAACAGAAAAAGAAAAACATGTATCTGTATCAATACCTCATAACACGAATAATTTGATGATCTTTAGATTCTTTCTTCATTCTTTTCAGTAGACAAATTTTTTAATATTCAGAATAAATAAATTGCAGAAAAAACCATTAAATTGTGTTTACTACAACTACAACTACTAAACTTTATGTATATAAAAATTATTAATTCCGTAAATTTATGTATTAACTATATGTATGTGTCTTTTTAATAGAACAAACTGCTCTATATATGAATTAATTATAACACAAATATATAAACAAAGATGTAATCCACAACACAAAGAAAAAAAAGAAAAAAAAAACATTTTTAGATGAAATAAAAGATAACATGTAAACAAAAAGTATATAAATAAACATATATATAAATTGTATACCTATTGTAAGCAAAAAGTAAATAAATATATATATATAAATGGTATACCCATTGTAAGCAAACAGTATATAAATAAATATATATATAAATTGTATACCTATTGTAAGCAAAAAGTAAATAAACATATATATATAAATGGTATACCCATTGTAAGCAAACAGTATATAAATAAATATATATAAATGGTATACCGAACCTAAGCACACAGTAAATAAATAAATATATATATATATAAATGGTATACCTATTGTAAGAAAAAAGTAAATAAATATATATATATATAAAGTGTATACCTATTGTAAGCAAAATATAAGCACAATGTAAAATGAAGCGTATAATAAAAATAAAGTGGAGACTAAAATAAAAATAAAAAATAAATAAAACAATAAAACATTAATTATTTTTAATTAATGGATGGAATTAATGCTACTTTGTTAAAACAATGATATAAAATGATTCACCATATATAAAATAAAAGAACGTAAATATATATATTGAATAGAAAAACTCTATCAAAATATACTATATCATATTACGTTTGTAAATGTTTATATCTATATATATATATTATATATGTTATGCATATAAATGTATCTCATTTGGTTGAAACCAACTATTATAAATGAATATTTTTTTTTTTTTTAATGTGTGTGTATGTGTGTGTATGTGTGTGTATTTGTGAGGATAAATGATTTTATGCCTTCATCATGTTTGTTATTTCATGAATTATTTTATATTGATCGGGTAAATAGAATTCCTCAAATACACAAGGAAATGGTGTGTCATATCCACATATTCTTCTAATTGGGGTATGTAAATTATAAAAACATCTCTCTTGTATTTTTGCTGCAATTTCTGCTCCAAATCCATTTGTCATTTGTGCTTCATGAGTAATAACAAGTCTTCCTGTTTTTTCCACCGACTTTTGAACGGTCTCAACATCCCAAGGAATTATAGTTAGTAAATCTATAACTTCACAGTCTATATTATGTTGCTTTAATAATATATCTGCTGCTGCTAAAGTTTTGTGAACCAGACTTCCCCATGTTACAATTGTAACATCCTTTCCTTTCTTAACAATATCTGCTTTTCCTATATCAATTTCATAATCATCAACTGGTACATCACAAACAGAAGATCTATATAATATTTTAGGCTCAAAGAATAGACATGGATTTGGATCTCTAATAGCTTTGATCAATAATCCTTTAGCTTTATAAGCGTCACTAGGGACTATAATTTTAATACCTGAGGCATGAGCAAAAAAAGCTTCTGGACATTGTGAATGATAAGGACCTCCATGACCTACAGCTCCCCAAGATGATCGAATTGTTAATTTTCCTACATCAAAACTACTTCCTGATCTATATCTAAATTTTGCTACGTCATTAACAATTTGATCAAAAGCTGGATATATATAATCTCCAAACTGGATTTCTGCAATTGTTGTAAAACCATTTTCTGCTAATCCTATGGCAAATCCAATAATTCCTTGTTCACATAAAGGAGTATTAAAGACTCTGTCAGAACCAAACTTCTTTTGTAAATCAATAGAACAACGGAACACTCCTCCAAAAGCTACATCTTCTCCTAATAACATGGCAGTAGGATCTTTTTCAAAAATATTATGCATAGCTGAATTTATTGCTGTAAACATATTCATTTTCTTGGTCTCCATGTGCTGTGTTAATTTTTGTAATTCCGAACTGAAATTTCTTCTTGTTTCTTTGTTCATCCCATTCAAAGAATCTAAAGAAGTACATGGAGAGTTGTAGGTCGAGGCTTTTGCCAATACTGGTGCTATACATTTTTTTGAGCCTACTGATTTTGTTAAGCCTGCTGAAACGTTTGTCGGTGTAATGACCGTCGAAAATGTTCGAACATTCACATCAGTCCATCCCTTAGCACTATTCGAACCTCCCTTCTTCACACTTCCAATAAGTTTCACTCCTAAACATTTGAATACGTTTGATAATTCCGAGACTGTCATTTTTGTGTTGCACAAAATAGGTAAGGCAAAAGAGGAATAAGATGAGAAGTAAAAAATTTCGGATCGGTATTAAATTTGGTATTGGATTTTGAGGAATAAAAAATTTCGGATTGGTATTGGAGTTGGAGTTGGCTGACTCAGTTTCAATATCGGTTGACTTTATTGTCAAAATATAAGCTAGAGTCAAGGCGTTTCCAAAAAAAAAAAAAATCCATAAATTTAGTTATGTACTGGTCAAAGGAAATAACAAAAAAATATGGAAGTATATAAAATATATAACATTTACATATATTATATATATAATGATTTTTTACTTAAAGAACAGAATATATTAACATGTGTTCATACATGCATATACATATTCTTTTTCTTTCTTTCCATTGTTATCTTTCTTTTTTAAAGGGAGGATTTTTTGAAATATGTTTGGAAACGTTATTTTAATGATAAAATAAATTCTTTCTTTTCTTTTTCTCCTCTGCTTCCTTTGCTCTTGTTTTTTATAGTAAAGTGCAACAGTTGTTTTTCTTTTATTTAGTATAAATGTTAATTAATAAGCTTATTTCATTCACCATGTTAAATAAAAACTCTTGTAACTCTATATTCAACGCAAATATATAACAGCAGTAAAAAAAAAATCCTATCAACAAAAATGTTGTTACATGGATTACTTACTGAATAGAAATTTTTGCAAAAATATGTCATTAATTAATTTTGCTTGTGCGAAAAGAAAAAATCTAAAAAGGAAAAAAAGCGCAAACGATAATGCAAAAAAAAAGCAAAAAAAAAGCAAAAAAGAAAAATTATTAACAACCACTTTTATTCTTATTATCAAACATATGTATATACCGCCTAATAAAAAAAAAATATAAAAAAATGAAAAAACGGAAAACATATATTATACTTAAATTTAAGTTTGACTAAAATATTTATATATATTTATATATTATATGTTGTTTACATATTTATAACATGAGAATATTTTTCAAAAAAAATTATAATATAAATTTAAGTATACATTGTTATTATAATAAAATAACAGGTTTTTATTTAATTTTATTTTTTAAGTTTATTTTTATTTTTGCTTTTAAATCCCTTGCAGTTAATACGTTTGTATAAAATGTTTATAAAAGAAATACATAAAAAGGAAAAAGGAAAACAGAAAAAAAAATATATAATATATATATATATTTGATATATGTAATTTTTATGTAGTATTATGTTAATGTATGTTATGCATTAGTTAATATATGTGCTGCATTAGTTAATGTATATGATGCATTATGCTCTATTTTTTTCCCTTTCACAAATAAAAGAAAACTAACAATAAAGTTGATTTGCTAAATGATATGTGTAATTGCGTTGAACTGAATTTTTATGAATTGGTCGAATTGATTGATCTGATCTGAAATAAGATTAGAGGAATTGAACCAAAATATGTGAAACCAGAATTATTCTGACTATTTTTTTTTATCATTACTGCTCTTTACCATACACGTATAAATAATAAAAGAACAAATAAGAAAGAACTCATTGGGAATTTTGAAAATGTTAATATACTAGAAACTTAAAAACTTGAAAGTTTAACAAACATGTTAAATAGGAAGTGAAAACGTTTTCAAAAAATAAAATGTTCATCAGTTAAATTTTTCGCAATCGATATCGATATCGATATCCAAATGTTTCATTGTTTCATTGGTTCAGGGTTTAAAGAGTACATCATAAATAAAATGTTTTAAAAAATAAGAGAAAAAAAATAGAAACCATAAGAAAGAATTAAAGAAAAAAAAAAAAAAAAAAGAGAAAAATTTTGTGACAAAAACCTCAAAAAAAAAAACTCTAATAAAAAAGCTCAAAAAGGAAATTCAAAGTCCAAATAAAAAAAACAGTAACAATTTTCTTATTTTGTTGTCTCTCCCTCTTCTCCTTAAAAAATTAAGCACGCCTGCTGTATGTACTAGTAGCAATATATAAAATTATAATGGATGTTATATAAAGAAATATTAATAACAAAAATAGTTTGGCCGTGTTTGTAAGTTCTAAAAACAAAAAAATAAAATAAAAAAAGCGTAATAAATGTATTTTAAATAATTAAAGGATCTCTAATATATAAATATAATTGCTATATGTGTATATACTTATATTATATATATATACATATATATACATATATTTTTTATATTATTATTATCATTAATTTATTTTTTTTTTTTTTTCTTACCTTGAGGTTGTGATGGAAGTTTTTGGTGAATCAATTCAATTGTTTCAATTAAAGCTTTACTAAGTGATCCACTTGCAAAATAAGTATTTATAAATCTATTTTTTATTTCAGTTTCATTAATATATTTATCTTCTACACCTTCTCTTTTAGCTAAAATAAATTTTCCCAATTGTCTTATATAAACAATTAATATTCCATCATGACAAGCTTTATTTCCAATACCCCATTTCCTTAATAAACTATTAGCAAATATATAAGCAGATTTTTCAAATGATTTATTTTCCTTGATCACAATTTGAGGAACAATTGCCAATGCAACCTAAAATATATAATAATATAAAAAAAGAAAAGAAAAAAAAATGGAATAAAATGGAATGAAACAAAATGAACAAATCAGTCAACTATTTCTTAATTTGTCAAAAGTCAAATATGAAAAAGTGAATAAGTATATATATATATATATATATATGTATATATGACATTCTTTAGTGAAATCCATTGATTTCCATTTTCCATCTACATTTTATTTTATTATTTTTTTAGATTTGATTATATTTGTTTTATTATTTTCCATTTCATTTTCCTTTTTATTTTCATTGTTTGAAACAAACATAAGACAGAACAAAATTCGACATAAAAAGAAACCAAAATAGAAACATAAAACATGAAAAATGGAAAAAGAGAAAGACAAAATGCCTAAACTATTTACTTACCTGATAATAATAATTTTTTTTGTTACGACATTTATGAAAATTTGTATCCCTAATTTTTAATAATGCTGCTTCTATTTGAAGTTGATCTTCTAGAGTTAAATATTGTTCTGGGTCACACAACCACGAGTGACTTATTCTAAAAAAATGAAAAAACAGAACAAACATAATAAACAGAACAAATAAAATTTTGTTTTATCAAATATATTTTATTTTCTTTATATATTTATGTGTTACTCATTATTAGACTTCTGCTTTTTATTTTATTTTATTTTTATTTTCTTTTTTCTTTTTTCTTTTTTCCTTTTTCTTTTTTCCTTTTTCTTTTTCTTTTTTGTTTTGTTTTACCCTAAAGATAAGACACACTTCTCTGGGTGTACAAATGGGTTTGGATAAGTTATATCGTCATAAGCATTCACAAAAGGAGGAACGAAACTAAAATGAATGACAAAGAAAAAACATAAGTGAACATGTTGTTGAACTGATAAATAGTTTTGCTATTTGATTAAGGACATGACATATTCATTTTGTGATTAAATTAAAATAAAACTATTAAAATAAAGAAGTAGAGAAATCGAAAAAGAAAATACAAAAAAACAAAAACAAAAACAAAAACAAAAACAAACAATTCTTTTATATGTACTCATCTGTTTGAGAAAGATCATCCAAAATTGGATATGTAGTGGTAGTATCAGTATTTGTTTCTCTGATTAAAAATAAAAAAAAAAAAAAAAA
>LSRZ01000347.1:4772-19030 GCA_001625125.1 Haemoproteus tartakovskyi | reverse complement strand
TGAATTAAAACTAATTAAATATTTAAGCGAAACAGAATTATAAAATAATATAATAATGATAAATGAAAAGAAAATAATTGTCTGAGAAAATATTATTGTAATGTGTCATCCAAGTTATTAAACATTTTTTTTTGTAATGTATTTATTATCTAAATTCTAATTAAAGAAAGGGTTTACCGATAATAGGAAAATTAAGACAAATTTACAACACTGTGTTTATTATATACATTGCACTTTAAAAAGAAATAATTTATAAAAGTTTAAAATAGTTCAAACGGATCAACAATCATCAAAAGGAACGTTTGTGCAAATATCTGGAATTGTTTTTTTAAAAATGAAAAATACAAATGTTAATAATGATGTGATTTTATATTGATAAAATAAAAAAGAAAAAGACTATGATAAATACCAAGATCCATAATCATATGTATATCCATATCGATATCGAGATTACAAAAAAAACTCTATCAGTTGTAAAATTTTCTAAATTTCACATTTACCAAAGCGGAGTAAAATTGTTTTTTCTGCTCTTCTTCCCAAATATATATATGTAGATTTTTTTGTATTTCCTTTTTAAGTTCCTGTTTATTGATGTTTCGTTTTCCACAAGAAGTGTAAAAGTTTTTGTCACTTATCAAAAAAGGGATATCATTATAATAATTTCTACTTTCTTTGTTATATTCGAAATGTGTTATATCGGACTGGGCTAATCTTAGCAAAAACATAAATGTAACGTACAGATGAAAGGCTTTCTTAAAATCCATGAAAAGAACTTGCTGTTTAATGAAATCAAAAAAGGGTTTACTATTCAAAACTCCTTTTTTTAGTTTGTAAAATGTGTAGAGTGTTATGTTTTTTAGACTTGTATTTTTACTTTTCTCTTTTTGTTGTTTTTCCTTTTGTCTTTCTTTGTCGCATTCTCGTTCTCTTTTCTTCTCTGTGGTTATTTTTATTTTTATTTTCCTTTTCCTTTTTCTATTTTTTCTTTTTACAATTGTTTCAATAGTATTGGCAAATAAAAACATTCGATATGTAAAGAAACTTATATAGGCCTTTTCATAGAATTTATAAAAGGAATAATGTTTATACCATAATATGTTGGTGTTTATGTTTTCTAAATGTTTCTTAATGGAAGGATATTCTATAGAGAGCCTTCTTCTTACTAATTGTGCCCTTTGTTGAAAGGTATAATGTGAGAAATAGACACTATACAATGCCGAACATATAGAATTATTTTCACATTCCTCTTTAGCTATATGTGTTGTATTTACTTTCTTATACACTCTTCCATTTTTGTGTTTGTTTTTCTTCGGTAAAAAGAGATCCAAGAAATGTTTATTTTCTAAAGAGATAACAAATGTATTATTGTAATCATACTGTTTTGGTGGTAATATTTTATGGGCAAAAATTATGCTAAAATCACTCCGATTAATTTTATTGAAAATATAATTTTGTATTTCTTCCTTCAGATTTTCATTGATCAAATAGACATTATTTACAATTTGTTTTTTTTCTTCATCTTTTATAAATTGTAATTGAGGTAACAAAATGTACAATAAATAATGGTAATAAAAATAACTAATTTCATTGGTCGGAAAATAAAGAACAATATTTTTTTTTTTATTATTTTCATCTAGTATATTTCTTTGGTTCTTTTGACGAATGGATTTTTTACAATTATCAAACAGTTTTAATTTCTTTGTGTTTCTTTTTTGCAAAAAATTTCCTTTATTATTTATACATAAAAAGAGATACGAATATACCCCACTAAAATAACTAGTTCCTTTCAAAAAATCTTTATATATTTTAACCATATTGAATGATGTTTGTTGTCTCTATATAATTTATCATTCCCTTTTACCAGTTTTCTTTTTTTATTTACTCTCATTGTTGTTTAATGATCTTCTATTTTGTCTGTTCCAGTTCTATTGTGTCTGATTCATTTGTCTTTACGACTCTGCTTGGATAGAAATTCCAACATTCTTCGTAATACACATCGTTACTTAAGCCAATGTTATTATGTTTGTGTACTATTCCTCGTAAGTACGTGTTAAGGACAACGTACATTTTATTTTACAGAATTTACAAAAACTTTTTAAGCATTCAAAAAAAATAAAAAGAAAAGGAAGCATATAATAGATTATTGTATTACGAGAATATAAGAATATGTTCACCTGTTTATGATTTTGTTTCTTTGTGATGTCCATTTTTTCTTACTTTAAAAAAACAACATAAAACAAAATTTCTTCACTATTCCATTGTTTTAGTACAAAAAGTAGAATTTGCCCATTTTTCTTTTTTTTTATTTCACATGCTATTTGATTTGAACAGAAAAAATATTTTCTTTTTTTATTTTTAAAAATGGATTTTATATAAAAATAACTGGCGGCATATATACATATATATACATATATATTATATATAAATCCTGTAAAAAATGTAACATTATTAATTTTGCATTTAATTGTTCCGTTGTTATATATTTGAATGTTTCTTAAGCTAAACATATTAATGTTGTATATTGTTTGTTTGTTTGTTTTTCAAGAATCTCCATATCTATGTTTTTTTTTATTATATCTATGTATCCTGTTATATATTAAGAAGTTATATATATTAAGAAAAAAAAAAAGAAAATGAAAATTTTTTTTTGGTGTTTGATTTTTCTTTGTTTGTTTAAAAACGAAATATACAGTTTCAAAATTTTCGAATGTGTAAGAGATACAAACCTCTTTTTCTGTAACTCTGATTCGTTTAACAAGAAATTATTAACAAATAAAGAGCTCAAAGCTACAAATATACAAAGAAAAACATTTCGAAGAAAAGCGAATACTTCTTCACGTGATTCATTTCCAATTTTTTTGAGGAAGTGGAATCCTAGGAATAGCAGTAATCCCCAGGGAATTCATAGATTAGGGGCAAAGGACGACGAAAACAAAGAAAGTGAACAAACAAGAGCAAAAGACATAGAAACAAATAACGAAATAGAAAACGAAGAAGGAAACGGACTTAATGACACAGACGGAGAAAACGATGAGGATGAAATTTATTATGATTTGAATCAAGAGAATGTAGAAAAGGTGCTAAATCTGATACGACCTAAATTACAAATAGATAATGGAGATGTGGAATTAGTTGATATTAAAGATAATAATTTATACATCAGATTGTTAGGAAACTGTGTCACTTGTAGCTCTAATAGCATTACAGTATCAGAAGTAATAAAAAAGACTTTGAAAAAATATATCCGGAAAGATAATAAACAAGAACCTAATGTCATTATTACGAATTTTGATGAAATTACAGAAGAGAATATACAAAACTGTTTAAATCAGTTGAAACCATACTTGGACTTTATAAGTAATTATAAAGAGAATATGAAAATAAAACAAATAAAACAAAAAAATCAGTTTTAAACAAATAAAAAAAGATCAGTTTTAAACAAATAAAAAATAAATCAGTTTTAAACAAATAAAAAATAGATCGGTTTTAAACAAATAAATAATAGATCATTTTTAAACAAATAAAAAATAAATCAGTTTTTAACAAATAAAAAAAAAATCAATTTTAAACAAATAAAAACAAAATCGATTTTAAACAAAATACTATGTCATAATAAATACAAGAAAATGAAAAAAAAGAACAAACAAAACTTCAGCGAATCTCACTTTCTTATATGACACATCTACATTTTTTACCTTTCTATTTTCTTTACAGAAATCAAAATTCTAATCAGCAATTTAATAGTGAATAAAGAGAATATTAGTAACTCGGTTTCTTTAAAATTCCAGAATGCCGAAAAGGATCAAGATGAAATGAACCTTCCGTCTAATATAAGAAACGAAATAACCGAAAGAATAAAACAGAAATTTCCAACATTACAAGTGAATTTTGAAAACTGAAAATTCTTACCAACCAGTGATGTATCCACTTTTTTTTCATATTGGTTTCATTTTTTAATTTGATAAAAAACATCTTACTTTTATTTACACAATTTTCTTGTAAATTGTATTATTTTTAATAAATCACTTCATAATCAAACATAAAAATATTTGTGAAAGTTACTAGATATTAAAAATATATATATATATATCAATATATATATAGAATTTAAAAAAAAAAATGGGTGTGATGGAAAATATGTACATTATACCATAATGAGAAGACACCTTTTATTATTTATAAAATACAGGTATCTACATTTTCGTGCACATTTGTACAAAATCGGAATAAGGAATAAAAAAGAAAAAACGTTTATAAATTACACACAGAAGGTTTGTTTTTTTTTTTTTTTTACTTTTTATACAGTAATATTTTCAGGAGGCCATGTTTGAAATTTGACTCTCTTATGTTTCAGATGAAGTATATCTGAATTAAAAGTTTTTTCTTCATACATTTCTTTTTCTTTGGGTACATTTTTTCGTTTGGATTGAAACGACTCGATAATCTGTATGAGTTGTGATTCTTTTTCTTCATTTGTCAATTGTTCCCATAAGCATTTGTGAATATTGACCACATTATAATTTAGTTTTTTAAAAATTCTGTTTTTCAAAGAGAGTATTCCCCCAATCAAAGGTCTATTAGGCCCTATAGGATGTAAATAATCATACTCTATACACAGTTGTAGAGGTTTATAAAAATGTGAAGTAAAAAAACAGTGCTGCTCATCAATTTTTCTACCCACTGATAAATTTATAAAGAAATTTTTCAGATTCAATTTTTGAATTATATTTTCTACTTCTAACTGCATTTTTTCCGATCCTTGTTTTTGTGCAGTTATTAGAATATTGTCAAGCCACTTTACATGTAAATATTCTTGAATAAAAAAAGGAACACTTTTTTTAATTTCTATTTCGTTGGTCGGTTTTTCTACATCACAACAATATAAGGTTAAGTACAAAAAATATTGCACCCATCCCGATTCGGGTATATTTTCTTTTGTTAAAGAGTTACACGCATTGCTTAAAATTTCGGGTAGAAAGGTTTGTTCTGTTGATGGAAATTCATACATATTATTTATTAAGAAGGAGTACGCTAATAATGCCCAACAAAAATTAGTCGTATCTGTTTTGGCTTCTTCTTTCCTTTTATATATATTCGTTATAATTTTTATTATTAGATTATAGTTTCTTGATAAACTATCGACTGGCCCAAATTGTACTTCTTTATTTGTTAACCCTAAATAAGATAAACAAAAAGAGATCATGCACAACGTAGGTATTCTATATCGTTCAATATTCATTTCAATAATTTCCAAAATTGTTGGAAGCAGAAAATAACATCTATAATCTAAGCAGCACATTGCGTAAAGAAGTCGAGGGCAATGTCTTGCTTCTATTAATTCTTTTCTTTCTATCAAATCATATATTAAAAACTTAAATAATTTTAATTCGTGAATTGATTCTCTATCCTTGACACTCCAAAAAGAATTAAAACCAAATACATTCCCAAGTTGACAAAAACATCTTATTAACCAATTGTAGTTTGGATAATCCTCTTTCTCGATGTAGTCTTTGTATAACCTTGAAAAAAATTATTGAAGAAATAGTTTTGAACGTATAAATCCGCTCAACAATAAATATAAACAATGTACACTGTCAAAATTCACAGTAATGGAAAAACAAAAACGTTGATATGTAAGTCAATCAGGATGACACAATATATCACCTCTGTCTCTCCCCCTTTAAAAAAAAAATACAATACAATAAAATAAAATAAAATAAAATACCAATACCAGTACCAATACAAATGAACAATATAAATGAACAATACAAATGAACAATACAAATGAACAATATAAATGAACAATATAAATGAACAATACATATATAATATTCAAACTATATCCTTGTTTGCTACCTTAATATAGACCTTGGATTAGAATAACATTTATCCAGTTTTTCAAAATAAGAAGAAACGAAATTTTCTGGGGGGATAAAATCAAACAGGTCAACTTTTCTCTTCTTACTTGTATCAATATATTCTTTCGTCAGATATGTATTTTTTATTATTGATTCCGTAGCTATATTTTTTTTTGTCTCTTTCACCCCCTTCATCCTTCTTGATTGCCTTATTATATCATCTTTTTTCAGATATTTACTTAGTGTTATATACATTTTGTTTTAAGATGTTCCCCATTTTATTTTGTTGTTGTTGTTTAGAAAGAATCTGCTGCCAAAAGCAAAAAGAGTGGAACCGTTCTATTTTCTAAAAAAATTTCTTAACATAGAGATTTTTTTTCCTAACATGCTAAAAACTTTTTAATTATTCTATAAGTAGTTTATTTCTTACAATGTTACAAAGTTACAAATATACATTTCACATGTACATTGCATACCATTATATAATATAAAACGAACAAGCGGAAACAGCCTGATTTTTTTAAAATTAAAAAAAAAAAAAAAAAAAAAAATAAAAGATTTTTTATGTAATAATGATGAAATGCAGAACAATATTAAAAGAGACGCATCTGTAAACATTGTAATATATAAACTTGAGAGATTGCAGGAAAAGGGAGAGTTTTAAAATTATATAGTATACATGTAATTTCATTTTATTTTTCGTTTTGGTTTGTTACAGATGTTTCTTAAAAATAGAAAGAACATTTTGTTATTCACTTTGTAATTACTGTGAATTTTTCTTAATGAGCTTCCTCGAAAAGATGCAAGTACAACATAAACAGAATATTTTGATAATTCTCAGCCGTAGAGGAAAGGAATTTTTAAAAGAGACTGTACAAGTACTATTGTTGTCGAAAACACAAAGGTTTATAATTACAAATATATAAATATATAGGTAGGAGGGAAAAAGGTGTTTTTAATATTTGCAGAATTTATACGAAAACAAAATGACATTAATAGACATTAACAAACTTAAGGAGAAGGATTCGATGAGTTTAGTGTTACAGAGGGTAATCAATGAAAGAGAGGAAATAAACAAAAAAGAAGTACTGAATAATGTAGAACATTATTTATCTATTTTAAAAAGTGTAAATTTAAAATATGTATTACAAAACAATTACAAATTAGTGTATTTGATTATGGAAATGTTAATTAATAATGGAGTAAGCATTGAAATATCCATGATAGAAACGATTTTGCTACAACTGAATTTAAAAAATATTATTGAAAATAATACTGTTATAGATATAAATTGCGTAAACCAAATTCTGTGGTTAATTAATAAAATTGAAGGAAACAGTTTTAATTCGAATACATTGTTTAATCTACTTTTTGACAGCATCATTTTATTAATCGACTGTTTTCACAATACTAACATTTATAGTTCTGAGGAAGAAGAAGACTTAACACTGAATCAAGAAAAAGAAAAAGAAAAAGAACAGGAACAAGAAAAAGAACAGGAACAAGAAAAAGAACAAAAACAAGAAAAAGAACAGGAACAAGAAAAAGAACAGGAACAAGAACATGAACAGAAACTTGATGAGAAGAAAAGAAAACGTCTTCCATATTCCGATGCAAATGATGAAATAGAAATCCAAGAAGTATCGAATGAAGTGTCGAAAGTGAAGTCAGAGAAATCGCTGGAAAAAGTTAGCAAAGCTTCGAAAAAAAGAAAAACGGTTAATGGAGAAATTGGAATGGTGCAGAATAATTGTACGATAGGCAAGGAGTTAAACGCAAATGATATTATTGTATATGCAAATAATATATTTAATATATACTTTAATAATGTCAATATTTTAAACGATGATAAAAAGATTTACGCCTTTTTTAATAACCTTTTTGCCATTTATTGTTATGTTGAGGATTATTTATTAAAAAAGGTAGGAACAACCAGCTATGACTTTTATGTTTCACAAAATGTAAAAGAACAAAACAGAGGGTGCGAAGCGAACAACAACAACGAAAGAGCAAATGAAAACGGAAACGAACCGAGAAACGGAAAAAGAAATGGACATGGACAGAGATACGGAAAAAGAAATAGACATGGACAGAAATACGGAAAAAGATATGGACATAGACAGAGATACGGAAAAAGAAACGAAAAAAGAAATGGAAACGGAAACGGAAACGGAAAGAAAAATGTAAAAGGACAAGAATTTAATGTAAAAGACATATATATTTTGAAAAGTAATGTAAAACGTTTTTTAAAAATGTCTATAAGTTTAATTCAAGCATCCTATTTAAGATTGTTACATAAAGATTACAGAGAACAAGATACAGTTCTTAGTTTAGGATATTCGCTTTTTAAATGTTACGGAATACAAACAAATGAGGATAGTCCCTTGTTAGATGTCATTTATCTTACTTTAAATAGAATTTCCAATATAGATCCATTGATTTCATTTCAGTTTGAAGAAAATAAAGTAGTATCGAAAATAAAATTACCTAAAAGAAAAGAGGAAAAATTAAAATTTTATTTTCAAAATAATAAATATATGAATGAAAAATATAGTTTTTTAAACATTGTAAAAATAAAAGGGAGCATAAAAGTACAAGCAATGGTGTGTAAATTTTTACTGTGTAAATTTTCGGCAGCTAAATTTATGTATATCCAATCAGCTGTGTTGCGGTTAATAATGATACCTCATTTTGATTTAACTATTTACAACGAAGGGGTAAAAAATATATTCAGACAAATGTTGCAGGTAAGTTTTATTACGAAGCATGATAATTCGTACATTAGGCATGAAGAAGGAAAATATAAACCGAAGAACGAATTACGAAATAAAAAAGTAGCAGATGAGAATGAAAAGCATAGGTTAAACAATGAGGGGTTATATAATTATTCTATGGAAAAAGAGTCTGATATAGTAGATAAAGAAACAGAAAAAGTAAGGGGTGAAAGGAAAAAAGTAGAAACTAGTAAAATTACTAGATTAATTAGGGAAAAGAGTACAAGAACAGTAAAATATACGCCTATCTCAAGCCATTCTTCGATGTTTAATAAAGATGTTAAATTGAATACGGATGAGGAAGAATATACAAATTTACATGTTTTAGTTGAATTCTCTCGAACAATATATAAAACGCTGAGTTATTTGAATACGAAATATGATAGGAATAACGATTTTTTTTTATTTAATAGTTTAATAAATTTTTTAATTTATATATTTCGAAGTTTAAATAATTATCACTATCTTTATTTGAGAAATAAGTCGTTAATGAAAAAGACGTACATGCTTCAGAATTCTTTCGATTACAATTCGACAGGAAAATTTACGGCTCTATATATTAAAGGGAAACCTTATGTCGTTTTTTATAATGCCTGTAGTGATGATGTAGTGTTTTCTACTTATGAACATAAAGAAGAAGCGATTTCTCTTTATTCCACATCATACAACAATGAAATGTTGCACAGTTATGTAAATTATTTAATACTTTTATATCAATATAACTTAATGTTCATGATAAACATGAATCCCAGAATGTGTAAATCCATTTTGTATGCTATTTTCTCTTGCATACGAAGTTTGCAACGTTATGATCCTATGCGTTGTATGAATATTTATTATGTCTCTCCTGTACAAAATTTAAGCAGTTTTATGCTTCAGAATATTTTAAATATGTATATAAAAACTTCAAGTTTAGAAGACTTTTTGAAATATGTTTTTGTTTTTTCCGAAAATACAAGGGCGTCGTCATATCGGGATATTATATTTTTAATGGACGCTGTTTGTTTAACGGTGTTGCAGAAAAATGCTAATTTATTAATGGATCGGTTATCAAACATTTATACTTTTATTGTAAATTTATATAAAACTGGTATTAAACGGATGGAGCATATATTTAATACAATTAAATTTGCAATAAATAAAGAAAAAGAGGGGAATGAAGAAAGGATATCAGCCACTACTAAATATGTAGAATTTAATACTGGAATGAACGAATGTATTCAGTCAAGTGGAGATGGTGGTATGGATATCTCAAAACTAATTTACATGTATAATATTGTATTTACAAATGTAGAAGTATTGGAATATTTTTTTTCATGTTTTAACAAAGCTATTGATATGAACTTTGTGAATATCAATTTGTTAACTTATGTGAAACAAATGTTAAAATTAAATAGAGTGAAACGTGAAAATATTATAACTTATTACCAGACGTTAACAGGGAAAAACCTTTTTAGAGCAACAAAAAATTACACAGCATTACATAGTTTATATGTACATTATTTTTTTAATTATAGTATTTCTAGATTAACTATTTATTCTATATTAAATAGTCAAGGGAATGAAAAGAAAATGAAATCATTGCAGCAATTAACTATTTCATTGCTTAAACATAACTTCTTGAATATAGAAGAACAATTTTCTCGTAGTGTTAAAGGGAAAATCATTCATTTATTTTTTCATTCGTTGCAAATGATATTAAAGTCGTTACTTTTTTATATACGCTTATTTGAATTTCAGTTAATAGGTATGACATAGGAGAAAACAGTGAATACAATTAAGAAGTGCTAATTTTTGTTTATATGTGTGTGCTTGTGTATTTGAAAATGTATTAGAAAATGTATTAGAAAATGTATTAGAAAATGTATTAGAAAATGTGTTTGTTTTCATGTCTTTTTTCTTACCATTAGTTTACCACGTTTCCATATGTTTCTTTTTAAATCGTTTATGTGTTCCAATATTGTTTCTTTTTATTGTTGTTCATATTCATTTTTGTTTTTTATCTTTATTTTCGTTGTTTATTTTTGTTGTTCATATTCATTTTTGTTTTTTATCTTCATTTCCGTTGTTTATTTTTGTTGTTCATTTTCATTTCTTTCTTTTCATTTCTTTCTTTTCAGATAAATCTGAGGTGTTGCATTATTTGCATCAGTTAGTCAACATCTTTAAATTGAATTATATGGAAGACAGCACCCCAAAATTGAGAAGGAACATTAGCATAAGTATCCTTAGTTTTTTTATTTATAATTACAAATATATTTTGAAAGTTTTTGAAGGAAGCGAAGAAATTGAGAATATGTATTTAAATTGCATCAAGTTGATATTTATTGATTTAAACATTTTGCGAGGTGATAATAATTACAATTTCTTATTTCACTTTTATTCTATTATTCGAGAAAAAGAAAAGATGAGTCAATGTTTTACTTCTCTGTTTACTTTGCATTTCATTTTATTGATGAAAAATTTTGACGACACGTGGAAAAAGTGTAAAATGTCGTATATGAATGAATTTAAATTAAAAGAAGAGAAGGCAATTAAAGAAGAAGATATTATTGACAGAATAATACAATTAGAAAAGAACAATGATATATTAAATTTAAAAAAAAGGAGCAGTTCTATAAATGAAAAGGCTGAAATGTGTGTTGAAGAATTTATGTCGAATTTTGTAAAAAAAAATATCGATTTTGAAACCAGTAATAATTGGTATAAACTTTTTAATTTAAGTGAAAAGATAAAAGAAACGGATTTTTTGTTTAGCAAATGTCCTAATATGATGGCCTATATTTTATTTGCTTATACCTCAACCTCTACCGTCAACGTCGTTGCCACTTCCAATTTTTCTTCTCCTTCTACCTTTGCAACAAAAAAAGATTTGTTCTCTATTCATGTAGAAGAACAGGGTACTAATGATGTGGATTTAGACATTTTTGTCTTCAATAGATTTTTTCTGTATTTTACAAACATAAAGAATATTGAAGATAAATTATTTTTCATTTTAAATACAATATTAGAGAAATTAAATTCTTGTAGGATTTTTTATGAATATGTTCTAATAAATATTTTGTTCTGTTTTTTACGAAATTGTGTAGTTGATAAACAGGTTCGCAAAGATTTAGACATTTCGATTTTTATAAAATTGTTTTTTCTCGTTTTAAAAAATGAACATGAGAAAATTTGTTCTGAGGGGGATAAGTCCCATTTTTACAGCAGAGGTATGTATATTCTGAAGTTACTTGCACATGTGTTTTTTATTTATATAAACGATAAGGTCGAACACGCACATGAAGAATTAATGAAAGAAGAAACAACAAGGGAAATAGGGGGAGTAAAAGAAAAAGAAGAAGAAAAAGAAAACGAAAACGAAAAAACAGAAAAAATGAAACAACACATTTCAGAGGTAAGCGTTGTAGAAGAAAAAACTGAAGCATGTTTTATCTTTTTTATGAAACTCTTTTTATTGAGTGACAAAATGTTAGAAGTAGAAGACACAGAACAGATACAGGAAAATGTACAAAAAAATGTGCAAAAAAATGTACAAGAAAATGTACATGTAGAGAAAAAAAAAAAAAGAAAAAAAAAAAAAAACTGCTACATTGCAAGAGAAAACCATTTCGAAATTACTTAGACATTTAAAAGGTTATAATCAACAAAAAGAGGGTAATGATATAAATAAAAATACAGATGTGAAAAAAGCGGCAAAAAAAGATACCAAAAAAGAGAACAAAAAAGAGAACGAAAAAAGAACTAAAAATGAGGCACAAAAGTATACGAAAAGAATGAGAAAACTATTGAAGAAAATCATGACATCACTTGAAAAAAGTAAGAAAGAAGAAAAAAAGAATTATTTATTTTTAGAATTAATTGAATATATTTTTTTGTCGTTTTTTCTGAATCCCCAAAATTTTAAAAATTATAAGAGAAAGGAACTATGTGTTTTGTATGAGAACACTGTGTCCATTTTTAACGATTTAGACATTTTCAAAAAGTTCAATTCTGAAAATCAGAAATGGAAAGAGTTTTTACTTAGTACTTTTGTTTTACGTATTTATAATATAAACAATAAAGAAGAGAAGTATACTGAAGCAATAAACGAGAGACACGATAGTTGTCCAAAAATAGACATAAATGCAAAATACAAGAATTCGTACATGGAAAAAAGAAAAGAAAAAGGAAAAAGAAAAGTGAAAATAAATGAGCGTAACCTTTTTTTTTTTATGAAAAATTTGTTATCTAATGTGAATACATCTGTACAATATCAACTTCGAAACAAATACGTGGAAAAAGCAGTGGAAGAAAAAGTAAAAGAAAAGGAAGAAGAGAAAGAGGAAAAGAAAGAGGAAGTGGAAGAAAAAGTAAAAGAAAAGGAAGAAGAGAAAGAGGAAGAGGAAGAGGAAGATGAAGAGGAAGAAGAGAAAGAGGAAGATGAAGAGGAAGAAGAGAAAGAGGAAGATGAAGATGAAGAGGAAGAAAAAGAGGAAGAGAAAGAGGATAAGAAAGAGGATGAGATAGATCTGAATGCAGATATCAAAAGAGATAATATATATATGTTTTATTACGATTTTCTTTTTCGCTATATTACAGTTTTAGCAGTAGGGAAAAATCCTAAGGAAGTATACATTTGTTTAAAATTTAACAAAACAGTGAAACACAGTTTCAGTTTAATAGAATTTTCCGTAGAAGATGTGCACAACATATTAAAACGATTATATGTAGAAATAAAACAGGCATACGAAAAGAAAGAAACAAATATTGAGGATTTTTTGTATCGGTCTCTCATTCACATATGTTGTCTTATTTTTATTTGTTCAAATAATAATAATTTTTTATCACATATGGTAAATATAAAAACTGATATGAGATGTTATCTTATTTTTGTAAATATGTATTACAATTTTATCAAGTATGCCGATTTTTATATAGAAAATTCGTTATTATTTAAAAGTGCAAGCATTACATTTTTGTTTTTTCATTTAATATACAAACAAGCCCAGTTGTTTACATTCTTTTTTGTGAGATTGAAACTGATTGTGACCGATGAAACATATGTATCTTTCTTGTCAACGGCAATTGCTTACAGTGAATTTTTAATAAAAGTGATGGATCTATTGAAAAAGCAAATAGCAAAAACCAATGCAGCTAATAGCAAAGGTAGTTATACTATCAGCACCCCTATCAGTACTACTAGCAATACCACTAATAATAGTAATAGGAATATAATTGGAAAGACAAACACAGTTATGTACACACATTCGTATATTTTAAATAATCCTGATGTTTTTGACAAAAAAGTGTTTTACTTGTATGTGCTTAACCATCAATTATTTACAATTCTTAATGAATTTTTCGTTATAAAGAAAGATGAGAAGAAAGAAGGCATTCCAAAGAAGTTTGAAGAAGTGGCTAAGAAAAATGCATACAACATAAAACATTTGTGTGCTTATTTGGACTCAGTTCTTTATTTGGATAGTCGGTATGGAACAAAAAAACAACATATCAAAAAAAAATCTAAAAAAAATCTAAAAAAAATCTAAAAAAAATCAAAAAATGGATCAAAAAATGGATCAAAAAAAAATATCAAAAAAAAAATCAAAAAAAAAAAAATGAAGAATAATAACAAATTTATGTA
>LSRZ01000346.1:2424-12929 GCA_001625125.1 Haemoproteus tartakovskyi | reverse complement strand
ATATATATATATTATATATATAATACACAAAACAAAAAAAAAAAAAAAAAAAAAAAGGAAAAAACAGACATACATACATATAGCAGAAAAAAAAGAAAAAAATTAAAATGTGAACATATTGAACATAATGAAAAAATTGAAGTAATATAGAAATAAAATAAATAATTCTTAGAAAAAAAGATTTACTTCCTTTTTATTTTGTCCAAGTTCTTTTTCAGTTTTCTGTTCTTTAACTGATCATTCCACTGTATCATTTGTTTCATCTTCGAATCACTTGTTTTGTTTAAACTGAATATTGAAAGATCCATCATTGTTCGGATTTTTCTGTACTTCAAAATTATCCAAAGACAGTCCTACCTTTCCCAATAATAAATTTCCAAAGTCTTTTAATTTTCCCATCATTTCCTCTTTTTCTTTATTTAACTGTTGTTCCGCTAAAATTGTTAATTTCTTTTGGGTCTTCTCATGTGTTGATTTTAATGACGGATCCAGTGCAATAGCTTTATTTAAATCGTTTGACGCATCATTATATTTTTCCAGTTGTTCATATGCTTTACTTCTTCTAATATAAGATTTGACAAAACCATCATTATAATTAAGTGATTTTGTACAGTCTTTTATCACAGCATCCCATTTCTTTAATAGCACATTACATGCAGCTCTATTTGAATACAATACACTTTTTATATGTTTTTCTTTACATTTCTTTATAGCTTTACTGTAATAATATATAGCATTGTAATAATCCATTTCTTTAAAATGTGTATTTCCAACTTCCTTTATCTCTTCAACACTTTTTCCTTTGATGATGTCATCTCGGGGATCTTTAATATAACCGTTTTCTTCTTCACTATCTGCGTCTTCATCTTCATCATCCTCATCATCTTCCTCACTATTGCTGTTTTTGTCAACATCACTATATTCCACATCACTGTCACTACCACTACCACTGCCACTATCACTTAATGCACCATCTTCATTTGACACAGATTCAGAATCCAAGTCTGAATCCGATTCAGAACCTGAACCAGATCCTGATGCTGATATTGGTTCTGACTCATTTTCAGATGATTTTACGCTTTCGAAATTTTCGCTATTGTCTGATTCATCAGAACTACAAGAATCTTTTTCTAAGTCCGACTGTACACAATTATCACTGTAGCAGTTTCTTTCTGTTTTAAACTCGTTGGTATCATTCTTTTCTAAAAAAGTCTTTTCTTTTTTTTCTTTTAACGTTGCGTTTTTTTCTTTTATATTTTCTTTTGTTTTGTTTTTTTCTTTTTCAGAAATTGCGTCTGTGAATATTGGGGGTTCTTTTCCGACATTGTCTTCTTTTTTTTCATTTGTATCGGAATTGTTAAATAGTGGCTCACTTGTTTCATTTGAGGGTTCTAATATATCTTTATGTAAGTTTTCTTTCTCTTCAGAAAATAATTTTTTATCTGTGTTCATCTGTATATATCTTTCGTCTTCTTTTTGAATAGGTGGAATATTTTTTATGAATTGATCCATTGCGTTAGGTTCTTTATGTTCCACTTTATTATTTTCATTAAATACTTCTTTTCCCTTTTCTATTTCTTTACAATTTCCTCTAAATATATCATTCGAAGTATTGTCGTTTTGACCTACTTCTTCACCTCTATCTATACTCATTGATACGAAAATGTTATTAACCTTCGATTTTTTTTTTTTTTTCAATCAGCTCTCTATTCTTTACGATGTAATACTCTTCTCTATCCCAATTTTTTTTTTCTTCTTCTCTACCTTTCTAAACATATACTTGAAATCTTTTTTTATTCTGTTTTTTTATTTCTTATTTCTTGTTAACACATTCAATATTCTTTACGTTTTCAAAAGTACGCAATATAAACATGCGTCAGAAAAACAAAAAGAAAAATATGAAAATTTTTTTTGACGTCCTTTTTTTTTCACTTTTTTCTTTTCGTTTCTAACTCTCTTTCTATCTCTTTCTCTGTCTCTTTCTCTTTCTTTTTATTTCTTCTTTTTTTGTAAATTTATACAATTAACAATAAAACTTCATAAAAAAAATGAAAAAACAAAAACAATAGAAAAATATACACAATCATTATCTATCTATCTATCTATTTATCTATCTATCTATTTATCTATCTATCTTTAGTTCTGCAATCCTCAATATAAAAATATGAATTACCAGTTTTGTAATAAAAAGAAATCCTTAAGTTTTTTTTTTTTTTTTTAAATTCAACATAATAAAATAGAGATGAGTATACAGAAAAGAGTAAAAGTAAAAACAAAAAATAAAAGAATAAAGAACTAAATAAATCGAAATGGTTTTTATCATAAGAAATCATAATAAGCACCCTAATGAAAATTATTTTATTTCATTTTATAAAGATATCAAATATCAAATATAAAACAGAGCTCTCCCACAGTTTCTTAAAATTTTGTACCATTATAACCCATGAATTGTTTAACAACTTTTTTTATTTTTATTAATTTTGTGTTACATAAATGTTCGTTCACGTTTCTTAATTTATTGAAATGGTTTCTCGATTATTCAATTCAATATTGTGTCAAGTTGTATTTTCTAAAATAAAATTTATAAATTTCTTTTATAATACATTTTTTTTTTTCTTTTCTTTTTTTTTTTTTTTTAAAGATGGAAAAAATTATTGTTTCTAAATTTTTGATTTGCGTATATTTTATGGAAAAGAAAAATTATAAAAAAAATTTAAATGAAAAAAAAAAAATCCTTAATATTTCTTTGTTTTAAAAAAAAAATCAATATAAGTTTTTTTAAAAGAAACTTCTTCCCATTTTTTCAAAATCTTAATATATAAAGTAAACAAAATTTTATTACTTAGGTTTTGTTTATATTATTTTGCCATTCATTGTTTTGTTTGTAAATTATTAGAGGAGGTTGAGTGGTCCACTCCATTTTTTGTTACAATAAGATGGGATTGAAAAATTTTAACATGTGATACGGAACATGTGACACTTAACATGTGATAATTAACATATGATACTTAACATTTAGTAACTTCTTTTTCTTTTTTTTGTAATATGTTCATTTCTGCTTTAATGTTTGTTTAAACGTATGGTTAATGTTTGTAAACAAAAGAACTTAAGTTTTTGTTAATTATGCTAGTTAATTTATTTTTTTTAAGCCACATTATAATATAGATATTTTTTAATAGTAATGAAAAAGGAAAAAAACAAAAAAGAAGTAGCAAATATCAAACAGCAAGTAATAAGCAGTAAATAAAAAAATGAGTAAACAAATTACCACAACAAATTAAGTCATAGAAAAGAAAACAAAAATTAAATAAATAAAAATGGAAAACTGTTTTGATATTTAATACAACACTTATCACAACCTGGTATATAATATATTATGAAAGAACAATTTAAAATAAATAAAAAGAAAATTCAACTTTGATCTGTAGAAATATATACAAGTTTCTAAACGATAACAAAATAGAGTACAGAAAAAACCTAGTTTTACAAAATATCACAGTTTGCGTTTTTTAAATAAAAAAGATGAAATTTAAAAATGAACTAAACAACAAATGTAAAATATCTAAAAATCTAATCACTTTAAAAAACACTCTTGAAATTGAAAAAAAGGAATTTCGATGATTCTCATGATTCTGTTAATTGTGATGATATTGAATTAATTTTTATTTATGAAAGTAAAAAAATATATGCACATATATATAAATATATAGTTTATTTGTTTCACATAAATAACTGTCAAAAAAAAATATTAAAATTTAAACCAAGTACCAAAAAAAGTAAAAAAAAAAAAAAAACTATATGTTTTCTCTTTTGAAAATATCATTGCCAAAAAAAAAGAGAACTGCCACGGACGACTTTTTTTTTTATTTAAACAAATTGGAAACAAGATGTCTGTTCGTTTCAAATGGTTTGTTTTTTATTTTTAATATCACATGTAAATGAAATTTTTATTAAATATATTTTTTTTTCTTCTTTTTTTAATTAGTTTTTTTAACTTTTTAACTTTTTTTTAATTTTACAATAAAAAAAAAAAGTTGTACACAGTATGTAATGAACATTATTCCTATTTCAGCTACTTGGTTGTTTATATATTGTATAATTAGAACGGAGCGTTATGCAAAAACAACAAATGCTCGTTTCATAATAAATACATATAATCGTTGAAACAAGCAACCTTATTAAATGAAGTGAATATGAGATAACAACATATATGGATAAATGTATAAAAGAAATTGTATAAATATTCACTTTTTATTTGTTGATGATATTATTTACTTATACATATATATGTACATATATATATATATTTTATATAATTGTGAAGTCACACAACATACAATTAAAAAAAAAAAAACGAATTAATCTATAAAAAAAGTAATCAATCTATAAAAAGGAAGAAAGTGGAAAGGAAATAATGGGAAAAGAAGTAGAAAAGAAAATGAAACTACTGAAAAAAAAGCAGCAGGTAGAGAAAACAGTCGGTAAAAAGATTAAAAAGGATTTAGTGAAAAAGAAGAAAACGGAGAAATACCTATCAACAAAAAAGGAAAGGATAGGTAAGAATGATAAACAGATAATTAAAGAGAAAAAAAAGAAGAAAAATAAAGAGAAGAAAAGTGAAGAGAAGAAAAAGAAGAAGAAAATGAAAAGAAAAAGAAGGAAATAAAAGAAACGGAAGTAGAAACAGAAGAAGAACATGAAGTAGAAACAGAAGAAGAACATGAAGAAGAAATAGAAGAAGAACATGAAGAAGAAATAGAAGAAGAACATGAAGAAGAAACAGAAGAAGAACATGAAGAAGAAACAGAAGAAGAACATGAAGTAGAAACAACAGAAGAAAATAAAACAGAAAAAATGACGGATGTATTGAAATCTAAGAAACAAGATGAGGATTTCTTTGATAACAACAATGTGTTTCTTCATTTCGAAAATACAGTATTGGATGTCCGCCTGAGAAAGTCTTTACTCTATATATTTCAGTTTAAACACCCAACAAAAATTCAGAGTTATGCAATTCCGCAAATATTAAAGGGTAATGATGTTTTTATTAATTCAAAAACGGGTTCGGGAAAAACATTAGCATATTTAATTCCAGCAATTCAAAAATTAATTAAATTAAATATAAATGAAAAGGAACATTTAAAATTTTTTTATAAATGTATAATTATTGCACCAACCGATATTTTATGTGTACAAATTTATCAGATTATTCAAAAACTGTGTAAATATTTAAAAGACTTAGTCACAGTTAGTCACAATGTAAACACGCTCACGATCGATTATTCGACTATTCTTGTCAGTACTCCAAAAAATTTATTTCAATACATTATAGAAAAAAGAAAAAAACAAAACATAGATATTCTCTCCAATCTAAAAGTTTTAATAATTGATGAAGCAGATGTTCTACACAATGCAGACTTTAAAAGGTGTATGGACAAATTAAAACAGACATTTCCAAAATCCCTTTCTCAAAAATTTCAGGTAATAATGGCATCCGCCACTTTAAAAAAAAGCATTGTTAAAGATTCCGAAGTGTTGTTACATAATCCGGTTTTTGTAAAACTAGATGGATCGATTATCAATTTGGAAGATGGGGAAATGAATGAACAGTTGTTTGAACGAAATAAAAAAAATAGGAATGGATGTAATCAAGAGAATCAAACAGAAGAAGGTGGAAAAAAAAAAGAAAAAATTACAAGTTTCAATGGAAATTCTTTTTATTACACATATGACGAGAACCTAACCAGATGTATTATTTTATATTGTTTATTTAAAAAAAACATTATTCCTTTTAGATCTGTTTTCTTTACTACTACAATTCGAAGTGCTTATTTTTTAAAAGTATTTTTAGCATATTTTAATATATCATCTGTTGTACTGCACCCCAAATATTCTAGTTTTATAAGACAAAGCATGATTGATATTTTCAACAAAGGAAAAATATTGTGTTTAATTTGCCCACAATACCAAAAGAACATAAAAAATCAACCTGAGGAAAAGGAAAATTATATTTATGGAAAAAAAGAAACAAAGAGGAATCAAGAACAAGAACAAAAACAAGAGAAAGAGGAAAAGGAAAAAAAAGGAAAAGAAAAAAATGATGATAATAATAATAATAATGATCGTAATGATGATGATGAAGATGAAAATGATGAAAACATTTGGGATGATGAAGACGACAAAGATTTTTTGTTTCATAGAGGTCTTGATTATCAAGAAATGAAATGTGTTATTAATTTTGATATGGCTTTAAACAAAGAAACATTTTTACACCGAATTGGAAGAACATGTAGATTAGTAAGCGATGGAACTGCCATTTCCTTTATAAATGAAAAAGATCAGTTAGAAAACGAAGTATTGCAAACTATTCTAAAGGAAAACATTGCAAAAATGGAACACAGAAATGATTTATCGGAGGATATAGAATCTTATAGATATAGAGTTGAATCTGTATTCTGTAAATGTACAAACGTAAGAATAGCGAAATATATGAGTGCAGAAGCTGCTATGTTAAGACATAATTCGAAAAAAATACAAAACTCCCATTTGTCAGGAAATGAAGCACAAACACAAAGACGACACGTGCTTATGAATATTGGAAAAAATGTCTTATTAAGATATCGTTTTGGTGATATAAATAATTCTTTTTATCTCATTCCGTATACTAGTAGTTTTAAAAATAATCGATTTCATAGGTGGAATAAAAAAGGTCAAAATAACAGAAATGGATACAGTATAGATACTACAATGAATATGAACAGAAACACGAATATGACCATAGAAAATAGGAACTGACAAGAAAAAAAAAAAAAAAAGAGGATATAAAAAAAAAACATAAAGAATTGAACCATACTCTTTTAACGTTTCTAAAATTAATGGAAATACTTATACTTCAAACAAAATGAAAGATATATGTTAAAGGAGGAATGAACAATTATCGAAAAAATGAATCTGATACTTATTTTCCCTCTTATGCAAAAATATTTCTTCGTTTTTATTATAAATAAAGACATATAATGTTAATAATATACGCGTCATAGTTTTAACCACATGTATATAAATGGTTGTTTGAAATTTTGGCTATTACTCGACAAAATGATAACAATGATAGAGACCAAGAAATGACAATGAAAGTGTAAATAAAAGGGAAAATATAGGCGAAACTAAACTAAACAAAATATGAATAATGTTATTTGGGTTATAAAATAAAAGGTTTCTAATATAAATATGCTTATGGAAATGTGGAAAAAGAATTATTGGGATTTTTTTAATGTGTAAACATAAAATAAATAACACAAAGCGTTCCTCATTGTTGATTTATTAAAAAAAAACAAAAATATATCTATATATATATGTCACTGTTTACAAAGTTTCAGAACATCTTACTTTTTTTATATGTATATTATAACACCTCATCTGGTATGCTTTAAATTTTCCATTTACGACGTTAAGAAATTGTTAATAAGAATTTTTAGTTTTGAACAATTTTTTGAAGTTTCCTTTTTTTTTTTTTTTTCCATGAAAAAGTATTATGAGTAATGAGAAAATATCTTTTATGTTTGCACTAAATTGTGATTATTTGTCAACTGTGTCATTGGTTTAATCATGTTATTCTTCTAACCTTTCAATTGAATTCTTTTTATTTTATTTTTTTTTTGCCATATATTTATCATACCTTATATTTGTTATACCTTATATTTGTTATACCTTATATTTGTTAAACTTTCTGAAGTTTGTTACATTCTAACATATAACACATTTTACATTTTCTTTATACGATTCTTGTGTATTAAGAAAATAAGGAATTTAAAAGTTCTCCATCAGTTTATTTAAAATTTTATTTTTCTTTAATTACTTTGCTATAACTTTCTATGTATTAAATTGAATCAAATAAACATTAATGAAATGAACAAAGAAAAAATGATTCATGATAATTATGGATTTCAAAGAATTTTCACAAGGACTGTATAAAATGGAAAAGAATTATAAAATGTATTTTTATTTTATTTTATTTTATCTTTTGTTTATTTTTTTATTATTATTTTTTTTTTAAAAGCTATGGCTATGCTTTTATCTCAATGATTAAGCTTTTAATAGCTTACAAAAAAAAAAAAAAATAAAAAAAATAATTAAAATGTGTAGAAAAAATGTAAAACTAATAAAAAAAAAAAAAAAAAAAGATACGATGTGATGTCTGTAAAAATGGTTAAATATGCTTTATCAAATTTGCTTCTTTTTATTTTGTTTCTTTTTATTTTATTTCTTTTTATTTTGTTTCTTTTTATTTTACTTCTTTTTATTTTACTTTTTATTTTACTTTTTATTTTACTTCTTTTTATATTAATAATTTCAAATCTTTATAATTGCAATATATTATCTATATAAGCAATAAACCGATTTTTCTTTATGTAATCGATTTCAATAAAAATAAAACCAAAAGAAATAAAAATTAAAGTAGAAATAGAAAAAATAATATTGGTTATTGTCATTTATCTTTTATGTTCCTTTCGAACGAAAAATATTAGCAATAAGACACCATTCAGCAAACAGCTTATCTAATTGTAACATTGTAGATAATCCCTTAGACATTAAATTACAAGTTAAAGCCGAAATTTTGAGGAATTCAATTTGTAATGCTTCATTTCCCACATCAAATCTTCTTAATAAACTTGCCGAAGTAGCAGCTATATCAAATGGAGTATGACCTTCAGAAATCATTTCTACAGCTACTTCATGAGCCAACTTCCACTCTCCATTAACACAATGTTTTAATAATTTTTCAATTCTTTCTGGAGATGGAATATCACAAATTTTTAAAACGTTTTCTTTATTTATAACTCCTAAACCTGAATAAGTTGATTGTAAACAATTTACTGCTTTACGTAAATCTCCATCAGCAACAAATAATACAGTATTCAAACCTTCATCAGTATAATTTATGTTTTCTAATTCACAAATTTTTAATATTCTTTTTAATACTTGTTCATCACTTAATTTGGAATATCGAATAATTGCACATCTACTTTGAATAGGATCAATAATCTTTTCAGATTGGTTACATGCTAATGCAAATCGAGTTGTATCTGAATAAAGTTCCATAATTCTTCTTAACGATTGTTGAGCAGCTGTAGTCATTGAATCTACTTCATCTAAAATAACGATTTTATGTTTTCCAGGAGGTAGACTTACGATCTCTTTTGCAAAACTTTTTATTCGATCTCTTATCACATCAATTCCTCTGTCATCTGAGGCATTTAATTCTAACACGGCTCTTTTTGCCATGTCTCCCAACATTTCTGTTGCTAAACACAAAATGCTGGTCGTCTTTCCGGTTCCAGGAGCACCCTAAAATGAAAACAAATGGATCAGAAACAAAATAGAAAAAGAAAAGGAAAAAGAAATGGAAAAAGAAAAGGAGAAAAAAAAGGAGAAAAAAAAGCAATGGAGTAAAAACAAAATGGAAAAATGGAAAACGGAAAACAATGAGACAGAAACAAAATAAAAGAGAAAAAATATGGGACAGGATAAAAACATAAGTCACATAAAAGTATGAAGTCAAATACAAATGAAATATTAAAAACAGACAATGACAATTAATTGTAAATGGAAATATGACACTTATGAAATTAGAATAAAGAAATAAATAAATAACTTATTGGAGACAAAAAAAATTTTAATTTAAAAGTTTGGCATAATTATGAAACAATCATATAAAATTCATACGGCTAAAAGGAGATTTGGCATGTTTCCTTCTTTAACGATACTTTTTAAAGTATTAATAACGAACGTATTTCCAACTACACTATCTAAAGAATCAGGTCTATGCTTTTCTATCCATATGTCAATATCTCTTTTCAGTAATCTGTTTGCCACTACTTGTTCTTCCATTGTTTCAACAATTGGTAATAAATAACTATCTGTTTCGAAATAGTGTGAGAATAAAGAATTCTATATATTATAAATATATATATATATATTCTCTCTATATATATATGTATATATTATATATATTATAAAAATTCTACATATTCTATATATATACTATATATTTTATATATAATATATATTTAGAAAAAAAAGAAAAAACACAATATGGAAAATACTATATTCAATATATAGAGATACACATATTATATAAATTATAACATAATGACCATTGTGTTTAATAAATAGTTTTAGACATTACAGATATATGTTTATATTATATTTATGTGCATCTAAATTTTTCTTTTTCTTCTTTTTGTATGTTTTATCACATAAACAAAATCACTTAATCAGTTTTCTAAATGATATTACTTAATAATATTTATTTATTTATTAATTTTTTTTTTTTTAAATCATATCTACATAACTGAAATATACACTATTCAAAAAAAAAAAAAAAAAACAAAAAGAAAACAAAACGAAGCAACATATCAAAAAGAAAAAAAAGAAGATATTAGATTTTTAGGTTTACTTTATTTACATCCTCATACTGCTTACTTTTTTTTTACTTTTTTTTTTTT
>LSRZ01000345.1:2060-18023 GCA_001625125.1 Haemoproteus tartakovskyi | reverse complement strand
TTTACTTATTTATTTTATTTATATATATATATATATATATATTAGTTTTTTTTTTTTTTTTTTTTTAGGAATGGAAAAAGGAAATGAGTCTTAAGGAAGGTCTTTTATTGGCTCTAAAAACTTTAGCAAAAAGTACAGATACAGAAAATCCTAAAAGTGATAAAATTGAATTAGCATATCTATCACATTCAGATGGGAAAATTTTGCAGAAATATTTAAATGAAAAAGAAATTGACGAATTAATTAAAACATATACAGAGCAAAATGTAAAAGAAGATAAACAATGAAAACAATATTCTATATTTTTTCTTTTCTTTTTTTTTTTATTTAGCTTTAGTTGTAATTCATCTTTTCGTTTTCATGTTCGTTTTGTATGTGTATTTTAATTAGTGCTATATATATAGAGACTTTTCTATTTATTTTTTATTTCCCTCGAATTTACTTCTTTTGACATCCTTTTTGCATATTTTCTTTTTTTTTTTTGAAATAAAATAAGCTATACGTTTAACTTATATAGCAATAGTTTTAATTAATATTTATTTTTAACAATGTTAAAATAAAAAGCTCAATGAAAATATGAAATTCAAATGAGGGAGGGTAGTAATTGACATAAGGGATAAATTTGAAAATGCTACACAACTCATAAATTTCATCTTTTCTAAAAAATTGCAACAATAATATATGGTTTTAAAAAAAGTATACACAAATTAAAAAACACAAGCAGTACATAAACAACAAAAAATGTTAAAATGATAGAAACAGCCCAAACAACAAAAAAGAAAGAAACAGTCAAGCGGTTCTATATATTAATCTAGTATTTATCAGTTTTATGGAGTAATGGGTTCTTATTATCTTCTATTCATTTCATCTTTAAAAAAAAAAAAAAAACTGATGATAATGATTATTATTATTATTATTATTAATATTATTATGATATAATGACATAAAAATAAAAAATGTTTATTTTTATAATATAAGATTTGTTTTCTTATAAAAAAAATTATACAACAATTTACTATTATTACCTAAGTTGTTTTATCCAATCAATATATTTATAATGAAATAATATATAAATAATTCAAATTTTGTTAAAAACAAATTAATATACGGATGTTGGAAATATGTATGTACATATACCAGTGGGTTTTATAATTAGGATTATTATAATGTTTTCTATGCTTACATTATTTAGGTCGATTTATAATATGTTTTATAATTTAAATTGTTCTAACTTTTATTTTTTTTTTTTATAGGATAAAATAAATGTTCATCAAATAAAGGTTTTATCAATAGAATATTTCTGTTTCCAAGTCAATATGTGATTACATTATTTTTGCAATTGTATCTGTAACTATAACTGTACTTGTAGGTTGTTAGAATAAAAAAAAAAAAAAACCATTTCTATGTAATCTCGTTTTTTATTTCTGTCTCATTCGTTATATCTACTTTCTTCTGTTTCAGTTTGATTTTTCTATATATCCTCCCCATCTTATTTTTTTTCATCTCTATTTTTTATTTCTATTTTTTATTTCTATTTTTCATCTCCATCTTTCATATTCATTTTTTATCTCCATCTTTCATATTCATTTTTTATCTCCATCTTTCATATTCATTTTTCATCTCTGTTTTTTATTTCCATTTTTCATTTCCCATTGTATAATATGAACTGACTGTTATATGACTTATAATTGTGATATGACTGATAATTGTGATATGAATTATGATATTTATATGAATTGATATTAACACCGAACGATCATTCCACAACCCAAAAAGAATCCAAAACTAACAGCTCCTCCAACTAAAGACACAGGGAAAATAAAAAAATTTTTGTGAGCAAAAGAAGCATATATTCCTGTTAAACTTCCAAAAATACCACCAACCATAGAACCCATTTTCACTCCCATCTTTATACTTTCTACACAAGCTCTTGCTCTAGTACTTAATTGAAAATCGAGAAGTTTTTTTTTATCGTCATATTTGTAATAATCTCCATCATCATAAGTAGAAGAGTCAATAAAATTCCTAGGTGTATATTTTGAATAATCTTCATCATATGTCTGATTTTTGTTTTCCTCAAATTCAAATTTAGGAGGTGGAGAGAATCCTTTAAATTCAGTTACATTCGTAGAAACATTCTCTAATGACTTAGGTTTTAATGGAGGAGGAATTAAAGCATTTCCAAATGGAGGAGGGGTTGCAAATTCTTGAACCGATTCTTCCTTTTTCTCAGGTTCTTTTTTTCGAAACCAATTCATTTTCAACTACTTTTAATTACTTTTATGAATTTAAAAATGGAAATAAAAATAATAAAAAAAAATATATATATATGTTGTGGTTACATATATTTATGTATATCTAAATGTTTACTTATTATAAAATGTGTTTACATTCTTTTTTCTGATTTTAAAAATTCAATACTTTTGATTTCAAAAAAATATTTATCTATGTATATTCAAATATATATCATGTATATATATAATATATATATAATATACTATACATTAAATAGATAGATGTACATATAATACAAAAATGTTATTAGAATGTTCATTTATTTATTCATTAGTAAGAATGTTTTTATATTTTTGTTTACTTATATTGGGGATATATTTCCAATTCTTTTTTGTGATGTTGCCAAGTATTATAATGATACAGACCTTACTTCAAAATTATCGACAGGTAAAAGACGAGAGGTTAAAATTAGAAAAGCATCATAAAAAGCATCATAAAAAAGCATCATCAATATATAAATATATATTATTTTTATTTTTATTTCTGCATAACATGTTTCTTTTCTGTTTTCGTTTTAAAAAAAAAAAAAGTTTCATTCAGTTATCTCAAACAGAAAAAAAAAAAAATTTTTGTCAAATGCTATAACGGTTTTCTTCAATTTACATAAATGAATTTACAGTTAATTTAAAAATGCCTTATTTTCTTTCTTAAATTTTTTTTTCGTTTTTTTTTTTTTTTTAAGGCATTCACTTGTTTCTCTTGTTTAACAACTCTGTCAAAAAAAAAATGTTTGCAGACACGGTTTCTCACCGTATGGCAATATATATTATAATAACATTATAATAGCATTATAATAACATTATAGGACTTTTTATAATATTTTTATTTTAACTTCTTTCCAAATTTTTATGTTTATAAAAAATGAGATGTTTTAAACGTTTTCCTCTTTTTGATATGAGCTAAAAAAAAAAAAAAAAAAAAAAATAAATTTTTTTTTCTCATTTTCTATAAAAATCATTTTTATACAAAAATTAAAAATGAACAAGTACAAAAAAAGAAAGTCTTTTAAAAGAGTAGTACTTTTAATTGCACTAGATAGTTATAAAAAAAATAAAATAAAATGGGTCTATTAAAATATACCATATATAATTTTTCATATTAAATATCTTTATAATATAACGGTTTTAATTTTATTTCTCAATACAATTTATCATCTACATAGGAGGATGGTGTATAACGACACATTCAGTTCAGCTGGTTAGTTGTATTATTCAGAAATGGTACACTGTAGAAAGAAACAATCCTGGGACAGACACAGACATAGAGCACTTGTTAACTTTATTATTAATTTGGGTTTTATATATATATTGAAAAAAACAATGTATTATTTATATTGAATTGTGAATGTGGATGTGAATGGAAATCAACATATAGATATAGTTATAGATGTATAATTGTTATCAAAAATACAAAAGGTGAACGCAATTATAATAACGATGATTCATTTAGGATATTAACAGTAATGGGAAAGAAAAAGTATAACTTCCTTTTGCATAATTTTCTTTTTCATAATTTCCTTTTTCGAAACAACATACTACAAACAGTTCTATATAATTTAATATTAATTACTGACATACATGAAACAATAAATAAATATATGTAAATACATATAAAGGTTTGTACATGTTCTTAGAATATATATGTGATTTTTTGTAGGATAGAAAAACAGAGAAAGAACTTTATTACATTTCATTTTGATTTAAATTCAATTGAAAAAACAACTATAACAATCTATTTTCGTTACATAATGACCTTTTATTATAGCATTTTATATTAACTTTTTATAAAAACTTTTTATAAGAACTTTTTATAATGATTTTTTATAATGAATCACCATAATGTATTTTTATTTTTCCAAATTAATAAAAAAATAATCATAAATCTTAAATACACTTATGTTACTGTAAGAAAACAAACAGAGACACCCAATATATAATAACAATAGTAATGAAACTTAAAAATAAGAACTAGTTCCGATAATTTGTAAACATCTTAATTTTTTCATATTGTTGTATTTATGTATATATATATATAAAATAGTTAATGCATTGAAATAATTAATTTTATATGTTCAAATAACATTTTTTTTCTTTTTTTAAGTTCAACTAGTTTCTTTCTATGATTTTATAAAACAACATATTTAACTTAACAAGTATATTCTAACAAATTCCTTTTTGTTATATTGCTTTATCAATGTTTCTTTTTCTTTCTTTTTTTTTATACCTTTTCATCTATATATTTTCTTTACTTATTTTTTTCGTTTTCTTATTCAGATTCCATACTATACCATCTTATACCATCATATTCTATTCTATTCCATCCTATTCTATTCTATTCCATACTATGCCTTTCATTTTCTTATTTTTTTTTTCTTTTTTCTTTTTTCTTTTCTTTTTTTTCTTTTCTTTCACTTCCTTTAATTTTCTCTTTTTTCATTTTTCTTTTTTTGGTTGTTTTCTTTTTTCGCCCTACAAAATTCTATTCTTTCCCAATTTAGCGAACAAATTGGCAACATTCAACACTACATATAATATAAAATTAATGCTTATATTATTTTCAGTAACGTTTAAACATTTTGTTTTTTTACAAAATAACAAATCTCATAAACTTAATTCATTATTCATTTTTTACTAAATAAAACGAAACACAAAAACAAAGCAACAAAAAAAAAAAAAACCTTAGAAAAAAATGATCGATCTGCAACAGAAAATAATGACAATTCACTTCTACTATATCATATACATGATTAATTATATCACAAAGTTTACCATTTCATGAATAATAAGAAAAATTCTTAAATCGTCAAATTAATATAGATTTGGTTTGTTCTTATCTTAGTAAATTTCAAAAAATAAATCAATTTCTTTAATATTTTAATATATTTCTTTATAAAGCTCATTTATTTAATGAAAGTAAGAAAAAAAAAAAAACTTAGAAAAAAAAATAAAGAAAAACGCTTTATTGTGATACAAACACAATATGATTATTTACAAAAAATAAATGATGGTTAAGAAAATTACGCTGTTGCAATATTTGTGATTTTCATCAAAATAAATGTGATCCGCAAAAAAAAAAACATATGTTCTTGATTTATTAACTTTTTGGGGATTTTATTTTTATAATTAATGTTATTATTAATGTTATTATTAATGTTATTATTAATGTTATTATTATTAATATTATTTTTGATATTATTTCATTTTTTTTTTTTTTTTTTACATTTTGTAGTATGTTTCTTATTGTAAACGCACTTTCATAAAAGCCATCTGAAAGTGTGTATAAATTATTTGTATATTTATTATGCGTTTATAAACATATACATATAATTTATCTGTCGACCCATATGATACTCATTTTTTTTTTTGATTTTTAAAATAGGTAAATATATATATATATATATATATTATATGTATGTTTCTGTATTTCTTTTTTAATTTTTTTTTTTTTTTTCCTTTTTTTTCTTTTTTCTTTTTTTTTTTTTTTTAATTTTTATTAATTTTTATTTATAATATAAAAGAAAAATCATATAACGTAGATAAAAATTTACAACACGTGCATTGAGGGAAAGAGGAAAAAAGAGAACGAAGAAAAGAGGAAGAGAAAAGAAAAAAGAAAAAAAAGTGAACATAACAGAAAAAAAAAAAAAGAAAAGAAGTAACGAAGAAGAAAGAAGAAAAAAGGAAGAACACGAAGGAAGGGAACATAATAAAGGAACATAATAAAAATTACGATCCATCGTAGAAATTCATTTCTTAAACAATTGTAACTAATATAAAAATATAACGGGTGTAAAGAAATCACGCAAATATTTTGTCTTTTGTTTTTTTCTGTAATAAAGCGATAAAATGAATGTATTCAGATTAGTAGCAGATATACTACACTTGTTAAGTATGTATATACTTATTATCAAGTTGAAGCGGTCAAAGAATTGTATAGGAGTATCATGCCGTATGCAAGAATTATACTTAATCGTTTTCTTATGCAGGTAAAAAAGGAAAAGAAAAAGAAAAAAAAAATAAGATTAGAAAAGCAGATCAGGAAAGAAGTAAAGAAAAAGGAGAGATATTAAAATAGAAAAAGGAAAAGAGAGATAGAAAAAGAAAGATAGAGAATGGGAAAAGGGAAACTAAAAAAGAAAGGAGAAAGGGAGAGAAAAAGAGAAAGAAATACAGAAAGAGAGATAAAAAAAAAACGGGAAGAAAAAAACAGAAAAAAGAGTTAAAGAAGAAAATAGAATTGATACAATGAAAAAATGTTATAACTAATTTATGTGTATCATTTATGGTCTGATTAATTTCATTGCCATTTGTTATTTTTGTTATCATTATTATTTTGTTTTTTTTCTTTTTTTTCTTTTTTTTTTTTATTAATTTAATAAATTCAGGTATTGTGATATCTTTTCAACGTTCGTGAGTGTGTACAACAGTATTATGAAAATAACATTTATTTTTTTAGTTACATATACAATATATCTGATCCGATTTAAATTACCAATATCACAAACATATAATAGAAAAGTGGATAATTTTAAAAGTGAAAAGTATCTGATACCTCCATGTATAGGTTTGTACAACTTAAGAAAGTTAAAAAATAAAAAATAAAATAATTAAATGCATATAGAAAAATAAATGAATCATATATTTGGAGAAAGTATATACAGAAATGTTTGTTTTGTAATGAAATGGTTATAAAATTATTTGTTTTTTTCTAAATTGTTATGTATATGTATACTCGTGATTGTTATGTTTAACCCAGATGATATTACTATATACATTGTGTGTGAAATTTTTTTTTGTTTGCTTCTACTCCTTTCTGTATTAATATGATTCTGAATTGTTCTTTACTTTTTGGCACATTTCTTTTTTCCTTTTTTCTTTTCTTTTCTTTTCTTTTCTTCTTTTCATTATCAGTTTTGGCCCTTCTAACTCGAGAAAGTTTTACTTTAAGTAAAATTTTATGGGCATTTTCCATCTGGTTAGAGAGTGTGGCAATAATACCTCAACTTGTTTTATTAGAAAAACAGAGAGAAGTAGAAAACATAACATCCCATTATGTTATAACTATGGGATTATACAGAGCCTTTTACATTTTAAATTGGATATATAGATATTTTTTTGAGAAAAAACCTTATGTAAATGTCGTTGCTTGGATTGGAGGAGTAATACAAACTATCTTGTATTTAGACTTCTTTTATTATTTTGCCATGGCCAAATGGTATGGAAAAAAATTAGTATTACCATTCAGTGGAGAAGTATAATTTTGTATACAAGTGATATATATGTATACATATATCTATATATATATGTATATACATTTTGAAACAGTTTTTAAAAGTTTTTAACAATTTTTAAATATTCCAACTCATTCTAATTTTTAAAAAAAAAAAAAAAAAAAAATCGGAAAAAAAAAAAAAGGACCTTAATATTTAGATCGAATGGATGAATGGATGAATGGATGAATGGATGAATGGATGAATGGATGAATGGATGAATGGATGAATGGATGGATAAAAAAAAAGAACTGATGAAACTAAGGCAGAAGTGAAATAAAAAAAAAAAACATTTGAAAAAAAGAAAATGAGAACACAGGGGTGAAATGAATGGATTGGATGAAATGGATGAAATGAATGGATTGGATGAAATGGATGAAATAAATGAAATGGATGAAATAAATGAAATGGATGAAATAAATGAAATGGATGAAATAAATGAAATGGATGAAATGGTTGAAATGGATGAAATGGATGAAATGGTGAAACTGTAAAAGAAAATATGCATGGATCACAATAGTTTAAATGAAATTACATGATAAGGAACTGATTAGGAACTTATTAGGAACTGATAAGGAACTGAATTGGAGAAAACTCGATTGAAATCATTTAAAGTACTAAAAAGTGATGACATATACAGTTTTCAATTTAATTTTATAAATCATACGCAATGTTCATATTACATACATATATATATGTAATATGTATAATAAGAAGAATTCTAAATTAAAAAGAACCCTTTCTGATTAGTTTCTTTATATATATATATATATCTATAAAAATGTATATATGCATATTTTTATGTTCATCAAAAGTAACACTTTTATACTTTGGCGGAAATTTTATTTAAATTTTAAGTTTCATTGAAATTATATAATATAGGATTTTAAATAGTGCGATTTATACTCTTTTTTTTTTTATGCTATATTTTACACGATGTTTACAACGCACACTTTATATATCGGTATTTGTAAATTAATAAGTGCGTATGATAAGTGAATGGATATAGAGGGGAATATAATTGACACTTTAAAATTTTTGTAAATACCCTTCTGTATTGTTTTTATTTTTTGCATATTCGATTATTTTTATGTGTAATTTATTTTTATTTTTTTTTTTCCATTCTGTTATATAAAATGCCTGTGTTCTTTGTTTTTAAATTTTTTTCGAAAACGAACAAACAGGTTCCATTGTGGTTTCTATCCTATTTGCCCCATCAGTTGTTTCATATATATATATAATAAATATATATATATTTTTTTTAGTTCATTTTTTTATTTCATATAAATTGAAACTTTGGTGTTTTATTATTAATTTCCTATGTTACTACTATTTTATTTTATTTTTTTTTATTATAGGTTTTGATTACTGTTATCATTTGGTATATTTGGGTTTACAAAAATACTGTTGTGTTTTTCCGGTTTCTATTCTCATCATTTCATTTAAAAATAATCACTGATATGTTTGCTTTTGTTTCCATTGTTTCTATATATTGTAGTTCAAATTATATTGGTAATTAAAGTAGAAGCTAAAAAAAGAAAAAGAAAAAGAAAAAAAAAAGTTTCTCCATTTCTTACAACAACAAAAAAGTAATGGAATGTGTATATAATAAATGGTCATATCTACTAAACTTGTAAAGTCTTAACATTATATAATGAAACGGTCTAACAAAATATGTATATTATATATAATAGTTTTTTTTTGTTTTTTTGTTTTTTTTGAACTACCTTTAGTGACACACTTTAGTAACATTCTTTAAAAAAAAAAAAAAAATTTAAAGAGTCATAAAGTCCAAATCCGATAATATTTTGTGTCGAAGTAAAGATTTGGTAAATCTGGTTTTACAATTTATACAGAACATACGATCTTTGTTGGTTTGTGTATCTTTTTCAGAGCAATATATAGTTAAGCAACAAGAGCAGATATAGGCAATATCAATTTGTTTATTGTGACATGAACAAACGGCTAAATTCGTATCATCATTTACATATGTATTAGAAAAAAATTTTCTACTATTATTTGATGGCAAATACCAAAAAATCATAAGTTGTGTTAATACTTCTTCCATTTTATTTTGACCACAATTTATGTTAGCAAAAGTACTGTTATCAATATATAATCCACTAGTAATGTTACACATCTGTTCAAGTACTGTTGTTTTGTCTGTTAAGGAAAAAACATCTATAATAATATTATTTTTTTTTGCATTATATGCAATATTCATCAATTGTGTATACTGCTTTGTGTAAAATTGAGGTTCGGATACGTCCAACAAAAATAGTCGAGAAGTGATGTTATTGTCGTATAAAATCTTTATTCGGTTAATATAACACAACCCAATCATCAATGCAGATGATAAAGTACTTTCTTTTAATTTATCATCTGTATTTTCTTTTATAAAACGAACTAAATCTTCATATATTTCTTGACAAAAATCAGTATCAGTAAAAAATCCTTTAGTATGTTTTACATAATTCTCAAAAATAATTTTACTAGTTTTAGAACAAGTAGCAATAATACATAATCTTTCGGAATTTCCCATAAAACAATATAACCGAAAAAAATTAAACAACGATTTTAAAAAATCTGCTAGTTTTATTATTTCAGTTGTATTCTTTTCTATTTTTATTTTTACTCCTTCACACCATGCTAGCACATTCACATCAATCACTAGTACTAGTAAATTTCTCATTTGATCGCTTTCTACGGATCCATTGTTCATTTGTGTTATTCCCCTTTGCATTCTTCTATACTAATTCTTTTAACTATGTCAAGTTGGCTAAATTATGTGAAATCTTTTAATTAAGCTTATCAATCCTTACTTACTTTCTCTCTTTTTTTTCTTCTTTTTTTTTCTTATTTTTTTTCTTATTTTTTTCTTATGTTGTCAACTTCTGTTTAGTTCTTTTATAACACATTTTTAAGCATCTTATACATATACATATTATCAAGTCTAAAACAGCTCATATATAGAAATATAATCCCCTATTCACAATAGGGTACGCGATAAATTCACAACTAAACACAAGTTCGTAGTTCAAAATAAATATAGGTAATTTCGGACAACAAACGTTGGATAACAAACATTCGGTAAAAAAAAATTGTATAACAAACTCAGTAAGTTTACAAAAGCTTCGATTATAAAAAAATTTATAGGCATTTATAGAAATTGTTAACCTCTTTTTACAAAATAAAAAAACAGTTGAAAGATTTTTTTTGTAGAAAAAACATACATAAATGTTAGATAAAGACCATAACGTAAAGAAAACAACAATTTTCGCATTAATTAAAAAACTACAAACAGTAAAGTTAAAAAAAAAAAAAAAAATTAAAAAAAAAAATGCAATAAAATGAAGAATAACTTAAAAATATTTGAAAAAAAAATTACAAAAAAAAGTATCGAAAAAAAATTAAAAAAAATGAAAAATAATTTACAACGAAAATTTAAAAATTAATTTCCTTTTTATATTTATAATCCACAACAAAAACTGAAATGATTAGGTTTTAATCTGCTGCTATTGCAAAAATTATGACCTTCTCATTTCTCATGCGTCAATATATATTATATAAATTGACTTAAATAATAAAAAGTGAATCTTAATATGAGAAAAAAAAAAATGAATAGGTAAATGAGTGGATGAGTGGATGGATGGATAGAACCAGTCACTGGACGATTTCATCAAATTGAATATTCAAAAAATCAAGAAATCGATAAAAAAGAATGAATAAATAAATAAATATATATATATATATTATAAATTAATAAAAATATAAAAGACAAACAATGTGAAACAAAATTGGAACCTGGTAAGGAATGTATAAAATTTAAAAAAATATTAAAAATAAACATATAAAACATATCAACAGTTCAAAAAAAAAAATGAAGTCCTATTTTGTAGATATACACCTTTTTATGTATTCTGTATGTTTTTTTTGTGAAATTCTGAATGCAAAACATGTCTCTGAAGCATTTCTTCATTAATAAATTTTCTTAAGCATATAAAACATATTAGATGTACACCGTCGTCTTCATCATCAACAGTATCAGCAGTAGTAATGATATTATGGTTTACATCATTTAGTTTTTCAGTTGTTGTATGTATAAAACCAAAGGAGTTATCCTCACTGTCGATATAGTTCTTATGAGTTTTTTCGAAATCCATGTCATATACATCGTGTTGTATTTCTCCTCCTATTACTTCTCCTCTATCTTCTATTACTTTTTCTCTTACATCATCTTTCTCTTTGTCTTTTTCATTCTGATAATGATATTGGTACGGATTTGTATTTGTGTTTATGTTTGTATCTGTACTAAGGTTTGAGTTTGAGCTTAAGTGTGAATTTATATTTGAGTTTAGTTTGTTGTTTAGTTTCAAGTCTCGTAGTTGATTTACATTTTCATTTTCATTATCACTTTCATTTTCACTTTCATTATCATTATTCTTTCTTCTTTCGATTTTATTTTCGTTTCTGTTCTCACTTTGAATTTGGCTTTGGCTTTGACTTTGTACTTGATAATGGTTCTGATTATTCCTTATTCTTTCTTTTTCTTTTTCTTTTTCTGATTCTGATTCTTCATCCGAATCCGAATTAAAATGTGTTTCAACTACTGCCTTTTTCTTTCCTAAATTATTCTCGTTAAGATTCATTTGCTTTATGTTTTGTTGTGAAACTAATGCTACTTTCTTTACATTTTTAACAAAAAGAGATATTTTTGTATGAGTTGACTCTTTTTCTGTTGTGTTCTGTTCATTCGGGTAACTCGAACCTGTTTCTACATTTTTTTCTGCATTATTGTTGTTATTATTAATAATAATATTATTATTATTATTATTATTATTACTATTATTATTATCTTTGTCATCTTTTACATTATTTCCAATACATACTTGACTGTTCGTGATATCATTCTGTTCATTTCTATAAATAGGATCTTCCTGATTATTCGTATATAAAGTATTGTTAACAGGATTTGTATTGTTCACATTCATATACTCATCTGGATATACTCTTACTAGTAACTCTGTTTGTTCATTCCATATATAATAGCCCCTAGCTAAAGACATATAAAATTTACTTTTGTTGTCAAAATACAGTTGATACACTGGATGATAATAATAACAGCTTGTAGGGTCATAAAAAAATTCCTGTAGTTGTGGTTTTCCTGTTTTCCAAATTATTATTTGAAAAGTCCATTTTAAAAAACAATAATAATAAAACACATTTGTAGAAATTATTGGTATTTCAAAATAACTTACAAAAAAATTAAAATAAGAAAAATAATTGTTAAAACTAGTTGATGAAGTAGCACTTATATTTAGATCAGCTAAATCAATACATTTAAAAAAGGCTTCTTTTTCCTTTATATTTATATAATCAATATGTAAATTCATATTTTCAAAATTTATATAATAATTTCCTTTTAATTCATTCATCACTGTTTCTGCACAAGAAATATTTACACATTGTATTAAACAGAACCCTCTTTTTTTATTTGAACCTTTTATATCATTAAATATATAACAATATTCTACATCATTCTTATTAAAAAGAGTTTTCAAAACTTTTAATATTTCTCTTTCACTGTAATTTCCATCAATCCCTTTAACAATAAGTATCTCTGTTCTTTCTTCTCCGCATAAATCATTTTTTATTTTTTGCAGATCATAATTGACATTAGCATGGACATTCATATTGAAACTTCCATTAATATCGCTACTGATATTCGTATCATTATGGTTCATGTGTCTATGATTGTATGTTGTATAGGGATTAGTAGAATAATCATAAAACATTCTTGACATGTTGTTATTTCCATCAGTGTGTATGACGTTGTTATGATTAGTAATACCTACATCAGAAGAAAGACCAGCATTTATCATATTGATCCTTCCTTTCGAACCAATATGTGTTTGGTTTATATAATTTTCCCCTTTTATACAATTCTCATTATTATAATTATTTACACAACCTTGTTTATAATGTTCTGAAGTGGGAACACCAAAAGAATTCTGTTCATTTCTATTTAAACCAACAGCAGCAGTAGTAGTAGTAGTAGTATTATTATTATTTGTAGTAGTAGCAGTATACAAGTCCTTCCCAATATCCATATGATAATACGTATTTTCAGGTACACTCATAGTGTGGTTTAAAAAATTTGATGTGTCAACTGCTTCATTTTCTACAAATTTTGCATCTTCTGTTTGAGTTGCTTTGCAAAAGTGACATGTAGATCTTTTCGAAAAATTAAAAAAATTACAAAAAGAACAATACCAATCCATATATACTTTTTTTGTCCTATTTTCATCATTCGAAAGTTTATTTCTTTTTTTTATTAACTTAAATAAAGGAAATATATAACAAAAAGAGTTTTTTAGTTCCATTTTCTGCTCTTTCTCAAAAAGAGAAAATAATTTGTTTGATGCTTCTTCGCAAGGAAATTCAATAATACAACAGTTGTCATCATGTACTTGTTCCTCTGTATTGGTTTTTAACCTATTCTGTTGTATATAATTAAAATACGAATTGTTTTTTAAATATTCCAAGTTCTCTTTTAAAAATAAATCATCTCGAATAGTAAAATACGAAAGCGTATTTATATAAATAGCAGTTGGCAAAGAAAAAGCTTCTTTTATTGCTATGTTTCTTATTATTTCGTCAATTTCTTCTTCTGTTATATCATTCGTTATTTTATACAGAAATATAAATCTTGAAGGTTCGATATTATTTTTTTTTTCTAACACTTCTGCTGCACTTTTTATTTTTTTTGTACACCTTTCATTTTCATTCATTCCATAACAATTCTTTTCTTCAATGAAATATTCTCTCATTCTTTTTTTTGTTCCTTCTCTATGTTCCTTATGTTCTCTATATTCTCTGTGTTCTTTATATTCTCTATTCCCTTTGTGATCTCTATTCCCTCTGTGATCTCTGTGTTCCCTGTGTTCTCTGTGTTCTCTATGTTCTCTGTGTTCTCTATATTCTCTATGTTCTCTGTATTCTCTATGTTCTCTGTATTCTCTATGTTCTCTGTATTCTCTATGTTCGCTATATTCTTCTTTTCCATGTTTTCCTAACCTTCCTTGTATTTTGTATGTTTCTTTTTTTTCTTGACTGTTGTCTTTTCTCGTATAAGAAAAATAATGGTTATGATTGTCTTTTTTATTGTTATCTATGTTTCCTCTTCTCCCTTCTTTATTCATTGCGAAATACCTGCTTTTACTTACACTAACACTTACACTTACACTACCACTTTCGCTTCTATTATCTTTTCTGTTTTCTTTTCTTATCATATTGTACTTATCGCTTTTTTCTTGATATCTACTACCACTACCATCTCTATCTCTGTCTCCCTCTCCTTGTTTTTCTTTATACATGTTATTTCCTGATTCACCATCACGGTCATTTCCCTTTCTGGAGGTATCAAAATGTGTATCATCATATTTATTATGTTTTTCGTACAACGGATTTCTGTTATTGTATCTGTTTTTGTCAACTCTATTTTCTCCGTATCTATTTTCTCCATATTTGTTCGTTTTTTGTTTAAAATACTGTTGATTTTCTTTTCTATTATATTTTTCTTTATAATTATCATATTTTCTACCATATCTTTCACTAAATCTTTCAGCCACTTTTTCAGCAAATCTTTCTTCATATCTACTTTCGCCATTCTCCTTTCTTTCTGCATGTTTCTCATATCTTCCATTATTTTTTTTATCATATTGTTTAGATCTATTTTCATTATTTCCCGTTTCCTTTTTACAAAAGTTTCGTTGATGATGATTCACTTCTCCTCCTAAATCTCTGTCATCATTTCTTTCATCATTTTTTTCGTCATTTTTTTTGTTATTTCTTTCGTCCATCTTTTCACAACTTCTCTCATTTTCACATTTTCCAAAACTTGAGTGACTGGATAGTTGAAGACCCTCTTTTCGATCATTAGAATTATAATTCGATCCAAACTCTTGGTTTGGATTTCTTCTTTCAGATAATGGCATTCCTTTTCTTAATATTTTTCTTTTTATGATATAAAACTTTTTGTATGATATAAAACGTTTTTTATGATATAAAACTTTTTTAATGATAGAAAACTTTTCTTATGCCTTAAAACTTTTTAAATGTAATTTCTTTTTTGTTTGTCTTTTTTTTTTAATCGCTCAAAATGGAATCAGATTGAATCAAATGAAATCAAACGAAATGGAGCAAAAAGTAACGAAAAGAAATTATGCGAAATTATTTTAACACTATATTATTTTAACTTTATATTTTTTTAACACTGAATTACTTTAGTCGAAGAATTACTTTAGTCGAATATTTTAAATATCCATAACAACAAAATGATTTATTCTCATATAGTTCATTTTTATTTAATAATATATTTCTTTTTAAACTGATACATA
>LSRZ01000344.1:0-18064 GCA_001625125.1 Haemoproteus tartakovskyi | reverse complement strand
AGGGGGAAACTTTTTTTAGTTCTGAAAAGGAAAATGGAGACAACTACAAAAATAATAATAGTATGAATGTTAATAATGAACAAAATAGGGAAATGTTTAAAATCAAAAGAAAAAATGAAAACAATATTGTAAAATTTCATTATTTACAATTAATATACAATATGGAAAAAATAATAAATATCAAAACTGTCGACAAAGAAAATGAACTAAAAATTAAAGCGGAGAATTTATTGAAACTTATAGAACGGAAAAAAGGGGAAGTCAAAATGGGAAATGAAAAAACGAATGTACACCCTATCGAGAAAATGAATAAGAATGGTGAAAATGATGACGATTGTGAGGATGATAAAGATAGTGAAGATGAAGATGAGGAGGAGGAAGAGGATGAAGATGATGAAGATGATGAAGATGATGAAGATGATAAAGATGATGAAGATGATGAAGATGATGAAGATGATGAAGATGATGAGGATGATGAGGATGACGAAGATGATGAGGATGACGAAGATGATGAAGATAATGAATGTGATAAAGATGATGAAAATGATGTTATTATAAATTACGATTATATACCTTATCATTTAATTAAAGGGGTATATAACATTGATATGGCTTTGTATTTATTTCATAAAAATGATGGTAAAGAACAATTAGAAATGGAGGGTAAAGTGTTTAATCAAATTATTAGTACTAATGATGATGATAATAATAATAATAATAATAATAATAATAATAATAATAATAATAATAATATTAACGATAATAATAGTAATGATAATATCGATAATGATATTGGTAATATTAATAATAATGATAATAATAATAATGATAATAATAATAATAATGATGATAATAATAGTAGTAATAATAATAATGGTATTAATAATATCGATAATGATATTAATAATATTAATAATAATGATAATAATAATAATTGTAATATACCGAATGAAATGGGAAATGTAGATTTTATAAATGAAAAAAACGAACAGGTCCATCAATCCTCCAAAAATGAATGTGCCAATCCATTAAATTATTTAATAGAAGGAATTAATACCTTCGTATACTTAATAAAAAGAAACAACTATGATTTTGTAGCTTCTTTATATTTATCCTTCTGTTTATGTTTATTATATAAATTTGAATGTGCCATAAATTTTGCTGCTAATACAATAATACGAATCATATATTTTCAAAATTTTATATTAAAACTAATGAACAAATACAAGCCTGATTATGTTAAGTCTTTGGATAAAGGGGAAAAAAGGAATCATGTAAAGCACGAAGACAAGTTCCAATATATTCAAAAAATGATACAATTACAAAAAATGCAAGATTTTACGAAAAAGTGTAAAGCAATACTAAAATATATTATGGGTGTTTGTTATATGAAACAAAAAAACTTTATGTCTGCTTCTTTCTGTTTCACTTGTTCCATACAAGAAGACAACATGTATAGTCCACCTTATGTGGCAAATTCTTTATTGCTCTTAAGAAATTACTTGAGCAAAATATCGATGTGTGATTATCTGACGGATTTACATGATATCCCTGTTGTGGGAAATCCTTTGTTGGGAAGTCAAGGGACAACACATGATTCTTTTAGCCAAATAGCAAAACAGGTAGATGATGAAGAGGATTTATCTATGGATGTAAAAGAAGAAGTTGCCGAAAAAAAAAAGAAAAAGGAAAAAAAGCACAAGAACAACAATCAGAAAAACAATCAGAAGGTCAGTCAGACGATCAGTCAGAAGAACAATCAGAAAAAAAATCAGAAGAACAGTCAGAAATAAAATCAGAAGAACAGTCAAAACAATCAGAACAATCAGAACAATCAAAACAATCAAAACAATCAGAACAATCAGAACAATCAAAACAATCAGAACAATCAGAACAATCAAAACAATCAGAAAGACATAAAAAAGAAGAAGGACATAAAAAAGAAGAAGTAACATACTATCAAAGTGGAAATATGGCTATATCAGGAAATGCTACCTTATCAAATAATTCGTTCACATTGAAACATTTAACGGAACAAATCGGAAACTATAATTTATATGATTTTAAGGAAAATGAAATGCTTCATAATGTAATAAAAAATAATTTAAAGATAACTCATGTAATAGAAATTATAAATGCTACTTTGGTTTATTATTATACTTATTTAAAAAAAGGAATAGAAACATTCGGGAAAAATATACAAAAATTGTTGAACGAAGAAAGGAATTGTGTACTTGAAAAACATGATATATTCGAGTTTGATGAAACAGATGATTTGAATTTAATTAATAAGGAATCATATCAGGTGAACAAAAAATATACCTCTGCTTTTTTTCATGTAGAAATTCTACCTTTATATTTAGACATATGTGAGTTTTGGTTATATACAGGTAACCACAGGGGAATAACTCTTTTGAAAATTTTTAAAGAACAAATGATATTCCCTTATTTAAGTAAAATATATTTAAGTAAATATTACTTTCTTATTGGAACGTATTATCACCTTGTACAAAATATCAAGCAGGCAGCAAAATATTATAATAGGAGTATCCAAATTTATAAGAACCTCCCAAATCTGTATTATTTTACTTTATGTTGTATTCATTTAAAAAGGTACGACGAGGCAAAGAAATGCTTGACATTCTTGTACGACCAATGTAAAAATGCCTATGTGCTAAAATTGTATAGTTATTTTTATGTACACACAGCCAATGTATTCTTAAATTATAATGTTGTTAAACAAATGAAAATTGGAAAATCGGAGGAAGAAAAAACACACAACAAAAAACACAGAAAAGAACTAAATGATGGAGGAAGTGCAGATAGTGAAGAAAGCGAAGAAAGTGAAGGAGACAACGCAAGTAAAGGTGATGAAGAAATCCAAAATAATTCAGATATAAAAGAAATATTAACAGAACAAACTGGATTCATCATAGATGACAAATTTACAAAATCGGACAACAAAGGAGAAATAGAAATTGTACAAACACAATTGCAAGAAATTATGAAAATCCTACGAAACAATGAAGCAATGTTCATTAACGACATAGATGTAAAATTAATGAAGGTGAAAATTTATGAATTATTTTTAACAAAAACAAATGGAATAACTATACAGAACTATTTTTACAGTATAAAAAAACTAAACGAATGGGTTCATTTCTTTCAAAACATTCAAAAAAGGCAAATAAATAGTTATATTCCTTATGAGTTAGTCAATAATTATATTGTTGCAATGGCTTATTGTGATTCAAAAGAACAAAGCTTGGAATTATTGCAATTTCTAAGGGCTGAAATATTCTCAAAACTAAAAATGTTTACAGCCTGTTATAACGTTTTACAGACAGAGGAACAAATCTCTCTCCATAAAGAACAGATAAATGAATGCTTACAAAATGTAAATAATACAGAACCGAACAAATATGTATCGTTAAAAGAAAAACAGGGAACAAACAAAAGGAAGCACATAGATACAGTGGATGATGCGCACATTTTTTCAAAAAATGATGATGACGTAGATAAAGATGGGTATCAAAAGAAAATGAACTTTGTAGATTCTTCGAACATAAAAATCAAATCAATGAAGAACAGAGAGAATCATGATGATAACCATATCAGTGGAAGCAACGATAATGACATAACTGTCAACAATGTATACGAGAAGAAGAAGTATTATGAACAAGCGAAAAGTATGCTAATGAAAAATATAGTGGATCTGATGAAAATGTTTAGAAAACCTCGCACTTACAATATAAAGAAAGAATTTATTGAAAAAGGAGAGATACAAAATATGGTGTTAAGAAACGTGAACAAAGGCCGATATAAAAATATAATTAATTATTTAAAAAGAATATATATAGTTATCAGTTTCAACACTTTAGTAATATTAGAAATGTTAGGATATAGAGAACAAGCCATACGGAATTATAAAATATTTGTAAAAATGTATGTGAATTATGAAGATGCATTCATCCGTTTAGCACAAATCTATATCAAGGATAACAAATTGGAACGAGCAAAATTAGTTATTGATAAAGGATTAAAACACAATCCATTTTCATTAAAATTATATTTATTGAAATCGCAGTTGCATAGAGAGGGCAGATATTATAAATATAGTAGATATTTGGTACACCGTGTTCAAAATAACAAATACTGGGAAAATAATCATCTTTTAAATACATATAAATTAATAACCGATTACTTATGTTTGAGAGAACGGGACGATAAAGAAAAAAAGAACCGTGAACATCGTATAAATAAAATGTTTAATGATATAGATGCTTTCTTCAAGTTAAAAAAAAACAATTTCTATATTGAAAACTTATTATGTGTTATGTTAAGTGAAAATTCAAAGTACGAACTTGCTTTAGAAGCATTTCACCTGCTTTTAGATTCTCATGACAAATATTCTTTTTACTACAGCATAGTATTGAGAAATATGATATCGCATATGATGAATCAGTTGATGGAAAATAAGGAACTTTTAGAAAATAAACTTTTTGTAAATAAATTAAATGTCTGTTTTCATATATACTTAAAACATGGAACAGCTAATGTTCGTTTTTATTTAATGTATTGCAATTATTTACATAAAACAGAACAATATGACGCAGCTATCGATGTGTTATGTAATTGTTATGTAAAATGGCCTCACGATTTTGAAATTATAAACTTTTTAATTATATGCATAGATGCCTCCGTTTCCAAATGTTTAAACTCGGATTATGTAAGACTTAATGAAATTGTACGAGTCAAAAATCTGATTGAATTAGCTTTCCGCTCTATTTTGTCACTTCTCTATTGGAAAAGGTTTACTACCACAGCAAAACTAGTCGGTGCAGGTATATTTCTGTTCATATCATTATCAAATATATTTTATATACTTTAAATGGATCTTCCTTTATTTGTTTGTAATTTTTTGATATTTTTATAATTTTTTCATATACTTAAGATTTGTTTGTTTGTTTGTTTGTTTGTTTTATTTATTTTTTGTTTATAATTTTTTCATATACTTAAAATTTGTTTATTTGTTTGTTTGTTTGTTTGTTTTATTTATTTTTTGTTTATAATTTTTTCATATACTTAAAATTTGTTTATTTGTTTGTTTGTTTGTTTGTTTTATTTATTTTTTGTTTATAATTTTTTCATATACTTAAAATTTGTTTATTTGTTTGTTTGTTTGTTTGTTTTATTTATTTTTTGTTTATAATTTTTTCATATACTTAAAATTTGTTTGTTTGTTTGTTTGTTTTATTTATTTATTTATTTATTTATTTATTTATTTTTTTTTTTTTTGCAGATGAATCCTATAGTTATTATTGTGATAATACTGATTTAGTGTCAATGAAAAGTAGTAAAGTTGAAAACTTGGCAAGTAGAAACTATTTGATTGCCACCTATCGAAAACTGGAAGAAAAAATAAAACCTTATATTGAAAGTAGTTTGCCAGTTATGTTACAGAATGAAAAAAAAAATCTAATGAAAAGAATAATGATTCAACAAAAAATGATGACTCGAGAAAAAAAGAGGAAAAGTACAACAAAAGAAGTGTAGTAAAGAAAAGGAAAAAAAAGAAAATGATAAAAAGAAATAGAATACAACATATAAACAAACTATCTATTTTTAAGAATCTTTGCAAAAAAGTATATGTAAAAATAAGAGAACTTAAAACAGCAGTTACACAACGTTAACATCATTCGGGTGAAAAAAAAAAACACATACGGATTTGAAAAATCATAATAACATCTCAGATTATAATAGTTCATAATAAACATATTTATTCTCTCCAAGGTGAAAGTAACTGGTAAGGAAAACCCTGTAAGAGATTCACAAATGGGTGCGGTACAAGAACAAAACATCATAAAAATAAAATTGACCAGTGATTTTTTTGAAAGAAAAAATGAATCACAAAAAAAAAAAAAAGGAGATCTCGAATTCATATAGGTACTAATATATGCTGCAATGAGAAAACATACAGGTATAAAATTTTTATATGCTAATCAAAGTTTTTAAAATGGGTTCAGGATAATATTAATTAGTTTTTTACATCAAAGGAAAATTTGAAATCTATATGTTTAATTTTATGTATATATATATATATATAAGAAAAAGTGTGATAAAAGGAATTTTCGTGATATTATGTAGCAGTAGAAAATAAAAAAAAAAGGAATAAAAAGGAAAAAAAAGGAAAAACATATTTATTCCCATTCTCATGTGTGTGGAAAAATAAAAGAAGTTTAAGGGGTTGGTATATCAATGCAAATCTTGTTATTGAACATATCATTAGTAATATTATAAACTTACAGTAAAATGTCTTATAAAGGGATAGAATAATTAAACTACTCCATCATATAAAAACATGCTAAGTTGTAATTCATCTTTTTTTAAGTCTAAGTCTTCAAATTTACAAAAATTATAACAAGTCTGGTAGTACTCCTTTGACATAAAAACAAGAGGTCCTCTTTTTATGTTATTTAAAGAAAAACAAATATATTCATCTAAGACCTCATAATTTTGCAGTTGTTTTAAGGCGACACTTACGTATCTGAAAAAAAAAAAGCAGTAACGATAGAAGGAAAAAGAGACACAAGGAGGAAATTATATGAGAAATCAGTATAAGATTTTCTTTCGAGAAAACAGAATATGTAAACATGGTGTGCTTTGTAGAGGAAATACACAAAGGAAAGGAGCAGATGAATGAATAAATTGATTTATATAACATGAAATCTTTTATTTTTACTTTTTTTTGGCGGATTTATGGCCATCTAGCCACAATTTCAATTTAAACAATTTCTTTCCAGCAAAAGAAAAGGCAGAAGTAGTCAGTGGCGTGTTGCCCATTTCTCGGTATCTCCAAAACATTTTCTGAAATACAAAATAGAAAAAAAAGGAAATGGAAAAATGACAGAAAATATATCGGTGAATTGAGAAATGAGAAATTTATAAACAATTTATGAGATGTTTCTTTATAAGCTGTTTCTTTATAACATGTTTCTTTATGAGATGTTTCTTTATAAAATGTTTCTTTATAATATGTTTCTTTATAAAATATTTCTTTATAAAATGTTTCTTTATGATATGTTTCTTTATAAAATGTTTCTTTATGATATGTTTCTTTATAAAATGTTTCTTTATGATATGTTTCTTTATAAAATGTTTCTTTATGATATGTTTCTTTATGATATATTTATGAGGAAGCACAGGAAGATACATATATATACATGTGGAAGTATTATAGAAAAGGCATTTATTACCTCTTTCACATTTCTAATGGTCCATACAATTTTATAATTGTGTATATGTAGAGAATCCACCTTATTTATATCGCTAATTGTGAAGGCGTCTTTTATTTTATTTTTTAAAGTATAATCTTTATCAACATTCATATATAAGTATTTATTGTTATTCATGTTTATATAAAGCTCTAAGTAATGTTTCATTTTCGTTTCATCTTTTTCAGCAGCTTCATATTTCTTTGTGTTGTCAATAAAGGCTTCGTTGTCGTAACATCTAGCCATTAGTTCAGTTGTTTTCATCGACTTGTACGTTGTATGATCATAAGTCGATCTCTCTTTCTGATATTTATACAAATAATAATAAATTAAATTCAAAATTTTTGTTTTGTTATATTTTTCAACATGATCAATTTGAAAATAATTATAAAAATTATAAAAATTAAAAAGAGGAACGTTCACAAATACGTTTTTTAATGGGTCCTTTTTTAAAATGTAATTATTTTTCAATTGGGAATTAGCAACATAACTATGTATTTGGTCTATGGGTACTTTCGGTTTATAGGTAAATATCTTTCGCCGGTATCTTCCTATGTGCATATTTTTTTTCATTTTTTCAGGTTTCTTTTTCCGTTTGTTTTTCTCGCTGTCAATTTGTTTGTCTTCTGTTTTGGGTTCTCCCTCTTGTTGTTCCACATTTTCAACTGCCTTCCCAGGTTCTGTAGTGATGTCACTCTTTGTTAATGGAAATGCAGTGGTATCTATTACTGAATTGTCATTTGTAACAGTATTGTCATCAAGTTCTTTTACATCAGGTTCTTTTACATCATGTTCTGTTACATCAGGTTCTGTTACATCATGTTCTTTTACATCAGGTTCTTTTTTTAATGTGGATATTTCATATGTCTTGTTCCCATCTGTTGAAACATATGCTTCCTCTTTAATGGTAGTGGAAATGGGATGGGTGGTTCCTTTTAACTTTTCTTCTATATAGTCGAAGACGGAATATTGGGGTTTTTGTTCGAATATGTCCTCATCTTTTCCTTCGCTTTTTCTTTTAAGCTTATAAAATTTTAACAGACGTCTTCTCTGTAATTTCTTATTTACTTTCTTTTCTTCCTTATCTTCTTCCTTCTTTTTTTTTTTTTCTTTTTTTTTTTTTATTTCGACGCCGAATATGGCTCGGGATACTTTTTACCATGGATTGATCTTTTAGCTTTCGAAAAATTAGAGAAAGTTGAAATGTATTTGAAGACTTGTTGAACCGACTGTTGTTTATGTTATAGCAGCTATTCCCTTTTGAACCCAGCACGTATTCCAATTTCGGTTGAAAGCAAACACAAATAAAAAAAAAATGTAAGTTAAAAAGGATGAGCAGCAGATAAAAACAAGTCGAAAATTTTACATCCATTTAGATTCTTACGTTCGTCTTTTTCCTATTTCCTTTTCTTTTTTCTCTTTCCCTTTCTCTTTCTTTTTCTTACTTTTTCCGTTATTATACATATTTAGTTTAGTTTATTTCGCTTTCTCCTGTTTGTAAGTCCTTTCCTTTCTGTTTTTGGACGAATTCATAAAAAATCAGAAAAGCCATTTCATTCCATTCTCAATACAAAGAATAACATAACATCTCATCATATCACATCACATCACATCATATCTTATGACCGTTTATTACTTTACTTTTAAAATAGTATTAAAAAAAATACTGAGTTGTATATATGGAAAAACAAATGTAGTTATCTAACATGATAACGCAACAAGTCGAGCGTATTGTATTTCGTTAAGTTCATCACAACAACAAAAAAATAAAAAAAATTAAAAAAACAGTACAATTTTTTGCGGCATCAATGAAAAACACCTTCTGATGTTTTATGACATTTTTAAAGGTTTTTTGTAAAAGTATGGAAATAGTTCAAATGAACTTTGTTAAGAAAAAAAAAAAAAAAATTACGTTTATGAAAACTTAAAAAATTTCTTACAACAGAAAAAAATATTAAAAGTGTAAAAAAATTGTAATAAAATAATTAAAATATTTAAAAAAAAAAAAAAAGAAACACACAAAAAAATGATTCTGCTCTTGCAACATTATAGCAATAGAGACAACCAAAATTAAAAAAAATAATGAATCGAAAAGAGACCCGTTGGGGGAAGCATAACACATATTATTATAAATACATCCTTTTACGATCCACTTTCATATCAGGTCGTAAAATGAATTCATACATTTTTTCTTTATCGTTAATCAGTCCTGCCTGTCATTCAAAAAAAAAAGAAAAGAAAACAAGAAAAAGAAAAGAAAGAATGAAAAACATATATATGTATTTTTGAAGAAATGGAATACAATATCATAAATCATGTGCATATATGAGCTGGTGATAAAAATGTACATTAAAAAGAATGAAGAAAAGAAAAAAAAAGAACCTTTAGATTCAAAAGTTTCAATGTAAAGCCGGGTCCGATTTCTTCTACGTAACATTTTTGTTTGTTCTCAAAGGTGTATCTAAAATGAAATGGAAAAAGTCAAAAAAGAAAATGTCCAGAAGAAAATGAAACTGACGGAAAATGAAACTGGCATAAATGAAACTGACGGAAAATGAAACTGACATAAATGAAACTGAAAAAAATGAAACTAACAAAAATGAAACTGAAAAAAATGAAACTGACAAAAATGAAATATATGTAATAACTATAACAGTAAAGCAAATGGTGATAAATGGAAAATAGAAAATAAAAAATAAGAAACCAAAAAAAGTCACACATAAAAATAAGACATTATCTTCTCATTTTTTATCTAACTTGAAATGACGAAAAAATATAAAATCTCTTTTATTAAAAAAGACAACAATCTTTCTTCCAATATATTCGGGATCATACGGAACCAATGTGCTCAGTTGTCTTTTTATCCTTTCCCCAATAACTGTATGAAAATTAGTAACAAATAATTCTGGATGCGCATCTGAAATTTCTACAGGTTTTTTCTTTTTATGTGCATATTTAATACTGCTCAACATATATTTAGAAGTTGGCCCATTGGGAAGGGTTGATATATACAGAAATTTGGGCCGCTTGTTTAGATCTTGCTCTATTAACATAAATGTAGTAAATTTATTTTTAATTGCATTTTCAATCATGTAGTCAAGTTTATGCGTATATCTAGGTTCATAAAATATACCAGGAAAAGTAATAGATAATTCTTTTATAAATAAAATAGTTCTATTTGATGGTCTTCTTACTGATGTTATAACAATGTTCGGTTCTAACTGTTTTTTAAAATATTCACTAAATTCATCAACACAAGTTTCATTGTTTATAAACTTTTCATTATGTGTACTTATTTTACTGTCATCAAAGATTGCTAAATTGTCTATCATTCTAGGTTGTTTTTTAATAACTGGTAAATTAAATCGTTCTCTATTTTTATTATCTTCTTTTTTCTGTTTTCTTAAAACGGCTTTTTTTAAATAGATCTTTCCCTGTAATGCGCTTCGTCGATTCTTATTTTTTATTGTTCTTGATATTCTATTCAATCGATCCATATCAATCTTTTCTATTTCATCAACAGTCACCTGCTTCTCAACCACCCGATACCTCAGTTCCTTCTTCTCTCGTCTACTACTCATTTTGACAAACCACAAAATAAACAACAGAGAAAAAAGAGAAAACAAAAAAAAAAATAAAAGAAATGTACACAATATACAAACCTTTCACAATTTACACATATAATCTCCTATTTAAAAAATGACAAAGTTGTAATATTAATAATGACAATAATATAAAGAATTATAATAATAATATAAAGAATTATAATAATAATAATAATAATATAAAGAATTATAACAATAATATGAATAATAACGGTATGTTAATATTTGTAATGAATTGGATACAACAGAGATTCTTTTTTATTTATAATTAAGACTAAATTAATGAAATTAAAATAAAATAAAACGAAATATTCAATACATTTTCTACATGGTCATTGTTAAAGCGGTTATCAACAACAAAATATATAAATGGAACCAATTGTTTGTTTTTTATAGCTGAAAATATTGTTGGCTTATAATTTTCTTTTGTACAACATCTTTTTGAATTATCCATCACTTAAAGCCATATTTCATTTTTGCACCCTTCAAATATTTTTTAAATGAAAATTGATATATTTAATAAAAAAAATTTTAAATTTTGAAAGTTCAATTTAAAAATTTGAAAAAAAAAAAAAAAAAAAACTTTTAAATAAATAAAATAAAATATTTGAAGCCTTATTTTTTCAGTTTATATTTGTTTAACATTTTAAAAATCGTTAAATTTGATGGACCATTCATCCAATTGTTTTTTCATTTGTTATAAGCAGTAGGAAAATACCTTATAAATAGAGAGTTCAATAGTTTGTTAGTTATTAGTCCGTTATGAGACCAAGGAATTGGGAAATTTTTCTGTAAGCTCGCATTGACGATAAAAAAAATTGAAATTAAGAGTAAGAATCAAATTAATATAGAAAAAATGTTAAAAAAAACATATATAAATGATTAAAATATAATTAAAAATGTTTGAAAACATTTTTAAAGTACTTGAAAAAAAATATATAAATATTATATAAATAGTATAATAGTAATAATATTATATTTTTTCAAATAATATTATACATCTATTAATAGACTCCGACAAAGAAAAACAAAAAAGGAAAAAAGAAGAAAAGAGAAGAGAAGAAAAAAGAAGAAAAAAGAAGAAAAAAGAAGAGAAGAGAAATAGAAAAAAAAAGATATGATATAACATGACAGTATACAAAAAGGATTTTAATTCTTATGAAGTAGAAGATGTATACCTTTAAGTATTTAATTTGTAAAGTCTTTTGAAGTTTTTCTATCTCCTATTATATTTTTGTCTTTATAGATTCTGTTAATGTCTGATTAGTTTGAATTAATGTCACAAAAAAGAAACAGTCTTAAAAATAAAAATAACTATCTAACAAGAGAAAAAAAGAGTAAAAAAGAAAATATAATAAATAAATAAATAAATATAAGAAGATAAAAACAGAAAAAAAAAATTAATAATATTTGAATTTATATAAGAATTAGTAACTATGTCGAATTTGAGCAGTTTATTAATGGGAAACATTTCCCTAAAAAACAAAACGCAGGGAAGTGGAAATAATCAGAACAACAGTGAAGAAAATTTAGAAAATAAAAATGATTCATTAAATGCGTCATCAGAAAATGTAAAAATAAAAGTGGTAAATATGCAAGAGTATAAAACCAAAAAATATTTAGAAGAGAGAAAAAATGTGAAGGTATGGGATAACTCTGGTAATAAAAAAGAGAAAAAAGGAAAAAAAGAAAAAAAAGAAGAATTGCAAAATGGAAAAACCAATGAAACGAAGAAGGATAATAAAATAGAAAACATAAAAAAAGACAAAACTGATAAAACAGACAAAACGATAGTGGAAGAAACAAAAACAGAGAAAAAATTATATAGACCTCCCATTAAAACCATATTAGCAAAAGAAAAAGAAAAGGAAAAATTAGCTGCAGAAAATGAAGAAGAAGATATGTTTCCTGATCTGGTCAAAGCAAAAAATGTAGCTAAAGCCGATAAAAAAAAAAATCAGCCGGTAAAGAAAAGTAAAAAAGATAAAAAAAAGAAACCAACAGAAGAAGAAAAAGAAAAGGAAGTACAAAAAAAAGAAAACGAAAAACATGATAATATAGAAAAAGAACAAGAAATTAAAAAAATAGAAAAAATTCAGTTTAATATATTTGATATTATTGATATAAAAACACAATATGAGCCTATTTCGAGAAATATCGATAAGGTAGCTCAAAAATATGAACATCGACAAAAATACAAAGAATTAGTGGAATGTAGCTAAAAGCAATATTTTTTATAAGTTTATATAGGTGGATAAAACACATTCTCACCTATATATAATATATCATATATATTTTTTAATAATTAATTTGGTTACATTATAAATCGAAATATATATATATAGTTTTTTTTTTTTTTTTTAAATCTTCATAATATCATATACATTTATGTTATATTATAAATTTCTACTATTGTAAATAATTTTTTTTCTTCTTATATATTATAATTATACTAAAGTTAGTTTTATGAATAAAATTTTGAAATAATTCTGAAATAATTCTAAAATAATTCTAAAATAATTGTGAAATCATTTTTTCTATAATTTAATTATATTTTGTTGTTATTTTTCTATGCTGTTTTTCTCTTTGGTTACTAGAGATTTACTGATATATGTTTTAAACAAAATGTGTATTATCTGTTTATTTCTTTTTTATCTAAAGTTTTTTTTTTTTTTTTTAATTATAAAGCCTCGATTTCTTTTTAAACATAAAACTTGTATAAGTATTTTTTATTTATGCTTATGAAAATTTTACATAGGAAAATAAAAATAGACAGTAGCAAAGTATCGTAATTTTAAACTGGGTTTTACATATAAATGACACACCATTAACTAGATATTCATTATTTATTCAATTTATATATATACATATATATATATATTCTGAAATAGATAAAAATGGGTTTTAGAAGTGAAAATGATATATGTTCAAATTAGCGTTTTTCAGAAAAATAAAAAATAAAAAATAGTATATGGAGCATTACTTATTCTTTTTTTTCTTTAATATAAGAAATAACATCATCCATCATTAATAAATAACACACTCTGAATTAGGTTAAAGGAAATTAGAATCGCGTTTTATATATAGTAAGTGATAGATAATGATGACACACAGAATTGTATTTTATTTATTTGTAAGAAAAATCTTTTGATATAATAATGTACGCAAATACATCTAGTTTGTTTTTTGTGCATCTGTAAAATATGTGTCTAATATCTTTGGAAATATATACATACACACATATATATATTTATATAAATTTTCTCTATTTCTCGTGTATATGTTTTTGTTTATTATTTTTTGCGTTCTTTATATATTATACTCAAAGATACAATTAGTATCTAGCTAATGTAATAAACCTTTTTAATAAAGTACAAATGAAAGTTCTTTCGTTAAAAAAAAAAAACGTATTAATTTTTCATTTATGTTTTACAAAAGAACTGAATTTGAAAATTAAACTGACTGGTTATTATTTCCCTTCTCTATATATTCTGCTATATTTCGTTTTTTCATTTCTAGTTCTCATCATTTAACTAATTTCTGTATACCATTTGATCAAACTGTAAAAAATAATGAAGCCCATCATGTCCGACAAAAAAAAGAAAACAAAAAAAAAGTAGTAGAAACACAAAATGAAGAAAAACAAAAGGGACAGACGGAAGTACTCAATCAGAAAAACGTAAGAAGTACAAAGAAAATTATACAATCTATACTTAAGATATATCAACATCCACATTTATCTGTATTTACATCTACATATTTTCATTGTGTCTTTTTTATTTTGTTGTGTAGAAGATAATATTCATTATATATTTTTTTTTTTTTTTTTTACTTTGTCTTTACTTTCTTTTTATTTTGAAGAAGGATGAAACATTAACCCGATTTTTATTTCCAAAAAATCCAAGAGCATATAAAAACTTAATAGAATTTTCTTTCGCCAATGAAGAATTTGCTTCAGTAGAACAAATCGATCACACTGTTTTTCACTTAAACTTGAATACGTTAGAGAAAGAAAAGAAGATTACACAACGACAGAATGATTACACCATTAGTAGACATACATTATGTTTTATACATATATATAACAAGTTTTTTTTTTTTTTTTCGACAGATGTATCGTTAGAAAAGATAGTGATGAAGGAAAAAAACAAACAGAATTAATTAAAAAAAAAGTAGAAAAAGCCAATTCGTTTGTTACTTTAAAAGATGATGGTAAATAAACATGTGTGCTTCTTTTTTTTCTTGTCTTCTGTATTATCTTCTCTTTTCTCTTCCTCCTTTATCTTCTCCTCTGAAATGTTGTGTGGCATTAACAAATAATTCCAAATTTGTTTCCTGATATAATATAATATTATTTAATATAATATAATCTAATATAATCTAATATAAAATAATAAATCTAATATAATATAATACAATATTATTTAATATAATATAATATAATCTAATATAATCTAACATAATATAATATTATTTAATATAATATATTCTAATATATTTTCCCTTATTTTTTTCCATTTATGTTTGTTCTTTTCTTTTTAGACTGTATTTTTTATACACCCAAGAACTCCTTTGACCATATTGACAGACATGTCCAAACATTTCCTCTTTCACACAAGTAAGTATTTCTTAGAATCCAAATTTTGAAAACTTGAAAATTTAAAAACTTGAAAGTATTAAAATAAAAAAACAAAAAAGCATCTGTTATTTATAATAATAATTTTATAATTATGGGTTGAGATAAGTAAATAAATCTTTGCTTTCCTTTTCGAAGAGATGCGTTCACAAAGACTGAGCCACAGGAAGTAGATGAAATATGTGACACAGGTTTGTGAGAAAAAAAAAAACAAAAAGATGAAAACTAAACTGCTGCTTTATATATATATATATGTATGTATATATGTATGTAGGTCTAGTTCTTTATTTACATTCATCTGTTATTCATAGGTCATACATACACATATGCCTATACATGTAGACCTATAGACAAATATATAGATATATAAATATATACATAGAGAGAAAAAATACTTATTTATATAAAACAAAATATAATTTTGTTTATAATATATAATTAATTATATGCCATTTTTGTTTTTGTTTTTTTTCATTTATTACTTAGTTTGTCAATCTATCATTTATGATGCTTATTATGAGGATTTTCAAAAACTGAAAGCTGAGGAAGAGAAAAATGTCAGGGAATAAAAAAAACATCTAGATAAAAAGAAAAATAAAAAAAAGGAAGAATTCAGAAAAAAATAAAATAAAATAATAATAATAAATAAAATAATAATAATAATAATAAACAAAAAATATATATATAGAAAACAATAAAGATATTCAATACATTCATTATATAGAAATAATAAAATGTTTCTTTGTTTTCACATCTTTATATTTCTTGTTTGATATATATCAACAGGATAAGTATAGTGATAGCAAGAGTAATGATGAAAAAAAAGGAGAAGACCAAGGATCACAATCAGGATTTACTGATGACACCATTGATAGTAGTAAAATGGCTACTCTTCTTTTCTCTTCAATTACTTCAAGTGAAAGATACCTAGATAGTGATAGTGACGTATTTGACACCGATGGAGAAAAAAAGGGACATTTATCAGAAGATAGTGAAAAAGGAGAAGTGAATCAAAAAACAGACATGAAAGAAGAAGAGATAGAAGTTGGTGAAGATACAGAAGTAAAAATAGAAGGGAAAAAAAGAATGGGACAAAAGAACGAACATCCTGATGAAAGAAAAGAAACAGATACAAAAGGAGAAGATATAAGTGGGAACGACAATGAAATGAAAACACATGAACAAAAAGGAACAGACAATAAAAAAAACGAAGAACTGAAAAAAGATAGAAATACATATGTAGAAAGTTCCAGTAAGGCTACAGAAAAGGACCAAAGAGACGATGCCGAATTAGGAACTGAGAAAAAAAGGGATCAGACAAAAGAAGCAAAAAAACATGATATAAAGGAAGAAATAAAAAAAGAAGTAAATAAAGAAGAAAAAACTATAAAAGAAACAGAAAAGGAAAAATCGTGGAGTAAAGAAAAAGGAAAAAATGAAGAAAGTACATTGCAGCAAGATGAAAAGTAAAAAAAAAAAAAAAAAAAGATAGAAGAGTTCCAAGAAGAAAAGAGAGATATGTATTACATGAACTATACTGTTATAAAAGAAGCAGAACACAAACAATTAAATTTTATATATAATGATGAGAGAATAAATAAACAAGATGAAAAAATTCTATATACAGAAAACTTTTTAAAAACATTAAAATTGATGGATAATATATATAATAAAAATAATGAAGAAGAAATATATTTATCTTATAAAAATAAAAATAATAAAAACGTATTAACAAAATTATGGGAATTCTTATTAGATTCTTATAACCTAGTAATAACAGATATTAAGTTTCATCCCCATTATGAAGATTTATTTGCCATTTCTTATAAAAATAAAAATCATAAAAAAAATTTTGGAATCTTATGTTGTTTTACATTTAAAAATACAAAGCATCCAGAAGCTTTTCTAAAAACAAATTTTCACATTCATTCCCTGGAGTGGTCTAGCACTAATCATTCTATAATAGTTGTTGGACTATCAAATGGAAATATATGTATTTATGATTTGAGAAAAAAAAAAAACGACAGACTTATTTTTCAGAGTAATATAAAAGAGATTTACAATAGAGATATTATTTCACAAATAAAATTTCATCAACCATCAAAAACATTTTATTCAGTTTCTTATGATGGGAATATCTTTGCTTGGAAATATAACAATAAATTTACAACGGGCGAAAAAATATTGACTTTAGAAAAACATATGAATGATTTTACCACAAATCTAAATGTAATTCATACACAATCTATTATATGTATTGACTTTGATCCTTTTGATAAAGATCTGTTTCTAATAGGGACCGATAAGGGGAAAATCTATTTATATTCAAGTTCTTTTTCTGATCAGTATATCAAATTCTATGAAGAACATAACATGTCTGTAAATGCAATTCACTATAATCGATTTAAACAAAATTTGTTTATTTCTTCTTCTTTTGATTGGTCTGTTCGCATCTGGCACCAAAGAAGATCGAAGTCTCTTATTGTCATTGACATCAAGCAGGTAACAGTTTTTGTTATGCTCATGAAATATATCTTTATAAAATATTT
>LSRZ01000343.1:0-13384 GCA_001625125.1 Haemoproteus tartakovskyi | reverse complement strand
GCTATGTATATAATTGTTGTACTATCCTGATATGTAATAAAACGAAAGCTTAATAAAAAAGCTTAATAAAAAAAACTGAATAAAAAAACTTAATAAAAAAAAATTAATAAAAATTCGAAAAGGAATTAAAAATCAGTGGCATATATTGAAATGTTCATTTTTCATTGTTAAGAAGTAAACGAATGGTATTTAAAAAAAATAAAAATAAAAATAGAAATAGTACACAGAAACTGCACATATTGAATCACATACCCTAAAAATAGCATATACACATTAATACAAGAAAAAAAGAAATAAGAAAAAAATGTACAATACACATATTCTAAAATAAGTAAATGTTTAATCAAGAAGTGTAAAGATGTAGAAAACAAGAAAAAAAAAGGGAAAAACTGAAAAGTAAATGACAGAAACAACACTGCCACTGATAATAGACATCATATCAGGCATGTGTCCTATAAAGAAAATTGTTATAAAAAAGTATATTTGTACATAAAGGAATCAATGTAAAGAGAGAGAAAGATGCAAAATATAGATACGTTTAGTAATGAGTAAAATTTAAAAAGACCAAATCAGTAAAAAAAAAAAAAAAACGTATCATGTGAATGAAGAAACAAATAAAGTATTTGTTTGTATTGTTAATCACATAAACTACTTTATTTTTATCATTTATATACGTGTTTCTGTATATAAAATGTACTACATATATTAGTTTACACATATGATATCTGCACAAATTCTAATACTGGGATAGAATATGTGTATTTGGAAGAAACTACTTCTTTTCGGATTCGGTCGGGAACAATTCCTTGTACAGTCGCTCTTCTTCGAATGGGTTAATAAAACCATTTGCCGAATCATACCTATCTAAACCAGTATTGTGGGTTTTTTCAAAATGTGAGTGTTTGCTTTTATCATTACTGTTCCCTATTTTAGTGCGTTGATGTCCTGGATTCTCCAAATTTTCGTACATATCTACATTCATTCTATTAGAAGTAGTATCATAATCACCATAAGTGGGATCATTAAATAAATGCATCATATGACGCATATCCTTTTGTAAGTTATCAAAAAATTTACCAGGTTCATAAGTAGATGTATCCCCATAATAATTACGTGTATCGTCGTGAAGATAACTCGATGCATTCTCCGAATTATTTTTGTAATGTTGTATTGATCTCTTTGGGAATTCGATATTAGCACTGGGTAAATTATTATAATAATAAGGTTTGTGAATATAATACGGCGTATTTTTATTTCTGCTTTTATCTACCCCAGAAGTAAAATTCGCATAACCCTTATTCCTATAATAGTCTTCCAACTTATATATTTCGTTTCTGCTCATATCATTTAAATGACTCCTTGGATGTTGTCTTACACTTCTACTATTATCATGTTTGTCACTAATCATAAAGTCGCCATTGTTGTGCCCTCGTTCAACAGATACACCTCCAGTTGGATCATGAATATAATTATCAGTGTTTGTTAAATGACGCATGTTACTACTATGTACTTTTGTTGATGATTTTTTATTTCCATATAATAATTTATAAAAACTATTTTCAATAGCTCTTAATCCTTTCTTTTCCATAATATGACTTAGCTTCAGTATCCCATTACTTGTGCGCATTTTATTAATTTTATCATCAACATCACGCATGTCTATATTCCGACATACATTGTTTGTTAATTTTCGAAAAGCATAAGAAATTAATCGAAATCGAGCCATTTTTATATTCTTAATTAAAGCATTTAATTTGTTCTCTACCATATCTGCATCTAATTCAATAAAATTCTCATCTATTTGTGATTCATTATATTTCATCTTTTGCACCGTGTCCATTGTTCTCATAGGAACCATATATTTTGCCTCATTTTTTTTTAAATTCTCTATTTTGTTATCTAATACTTGTTTTTGTAAATCTTTAATCTGTTCCGCTAATCGTTCATTTTCGGCTAATAAAATTAACTGCTCTTGTCGAAACAACTTTAAATGAGAATCCGTATATTTTAGCATATCAGGAATTGCTGTTTTTTTTATATTATGTATTACTCCAAATGCATTGAGCATTAATTGATTAATAGCTTTCTTTTTTAATTTATAATTTATACTATTATTTTGAATGACATTAATTAAATGTTGTGCTGCAGATCCTTTTCTCAAAGCTTTATATGTAATCTTTCGGGCATCTTTTAAAGAAATATAATATAATTGTTTCTCATTTTCGGCATCTTTTAATAACTTTTGCAAATTGCTTGCATTCTGTTCGCTACCAAGTAATTGTTTTTTTAGTTTCTTTGTTTCATCTTTTAATCTTTTTATTTCCATTTGGGCTTTATAGTAATCCACTTGTTTATCATCTGTCACATCGGGCAGACCTACATCGAAAGCAACTTCGTTTTGTGCCGGAGGCTGCAACATCTTGCTCCATTCCTATGTTTGTTATTGTTTTTCTCACACTTCCTTTATTAGGGATTTTCTTTTTCTATGAATATTAATCGTATCTTATTAAATGTTTCTTTTCCGTTCTTCCTTTCTTTTCGTTTCTTTTCTTTTCTTTTTTTTCCCCTTTCCCTTTCCCTTTCCCTGTTTTTATGGCTACCGCATTTATTCGTTCTTCTTATCTTCTCAAGTCCTCTCTTCTTATCTCCTTGTACACCCGTTTCAAGTTGGTGCGAGAAGTTTGCAGATACAAAAAACTCACAGAAACAAACCCTTAAAGGAATAGAAAACCTATATTCAACCAGGTATAATAATGAACCAAGTACGAATGAAAAAATACATTTGAAAAAATACAACTGAAAAAATATAATTGAAAAAATACAACTGAAATAATAAAAACAAATAGAAAAAAAAAGAACAACACAAAAATAAAATAGAAAATAGAAAAAAAAAAAAATAATAAAGAATTCGTTAATTTCAGTTTGTAATTAAAATGAAGAACAATTCTACGTAAAGATCAATTATACATAAAGATCAGTTATACATAAAAAAACAATTATACATAAGGTTTTCAACAAAAAAAAAAACGGATTACTAAAAAAAGTTTCACAAATTACTCACTTTTCTAATTTATAAAATACATATAGAAAATTATAATAAAAATAAACATATATGTGTTGCAACCAAATAAAAAAATTTATTACAAAATAAAAGATTACCTTTTAGAATAATATAGTTATATGCATTATATGTATTCGCTATTAGTTTTTTTTTTTTTTTTTTTTTGTAACTACCTTTTTTTCATGAATATTTATGATATAATATGTTGAGTTATTAGTTTTGCTTCCATTCCCAATTAATTATCACGCTGATTATTTAAAAAAAATAAAGAAAATCAAAGAGAACGAATGTGTGTACAAAGAAAAATAAAAACTAATATAATAGAAAAATTGTACAAATCTATTGTTCTGTTTTTGATCAGTAGTTTTTTTTTTTTTTTTTATTCTTTATTTGCTAAAGTCTCTATGTACCTATTTGTTTTAATTTTTATAATACTGTAGCAGAGAAATGTAGTTTCATTTTTGGAACTCAATGAATCAAGTTGGTTAAGTTCACTTAGTTTGCTAAAAAGGAATACATTATGTTTTCCCTAATTAGCTTATTCTATTCGAATTTTTTTTCTCATTTCCAATTTATGTGCAGTCTTCTTTTACTATTTATGTGCAGGCTTGGACCTCTCCATTTTGTCCCAAACTATAAATAACTCATAGTGTTCCTTCGAAACATGTATGACATCAAATTCGTTAAGATGTCACAACTGCATTCTTACCAACGCATTCAGCCACTTAACTTGATTTCATGTGTTATCTTGTAGAAAAGCTGCATTTTCAAAACAATTCAGTTATTTGATAAGAGGAAGTGCAAACAAAATTGCGTTAGCACGAATATAAGGGAAACAAAAGTCAAAAGAAAACGGGTTAAAAAAAAATCAAAAAATGATAAAAAAAATGATAATAAATGATAAAAAAAAATGATAATAAATGATAAAAAAAAATGATGAAAAATGATAATAAATGATGAAAACAAATGAACACAGATGAAAACGGTGAAACACACAAAATAATATAATGCGCATAATAACAAGAATACCAGTGCTATCAAAAAAAGAAAAAAAGAGAATAAAATATAATATAATATAATAGAATAGAATGTGTGTTTCCCACATTGAAAAAAACAATGAACCAGTGAAAACAGGAAAAACAAAAAGATAATGAAAAAAGAAGATATATGATAAACAAAAAAAAAGAAAAAAAAAATATGAAGAAATTCAATTAACTAATTTCATTCATTATATTTTTTGAAAATCCTTTTTTCAGACTTCGAATATTATATTGCTGTTTATATGATGTTCGGATCAGTGTTTTCTTTTGTCTCTCATTTTGATTTGCGTTCATTTTATTTTTGTCGATACTTTTTATGGTTGAAATGTTTATAATTTTTAAGTCACTGGAAGATCTGTGTTTTTCTTTTCCTTCCTCCCGTTCTCTTTCCCTTTCTGTTTTTCTTCTTTTTATTTTTTTATTTAGTTTATTTAATTGTTTAACAAATCTACCCGAAGTTTTTAAGGTATCATTGGTGAAAAGTATATTGGTCCGTATTTTAGGTTTCTTATTTTTTATACGACGAGAAGATTCTTTTCGAAAGCAACTTTTTTCTGGGCTTGAAAATAAAGTCTTCTCCAATTCGTACATTTTTCCTTTATCTTTTTTATTTATTCTGTTTTTATTAGGAAAGTCTCCTTCACCTTCACCTTCTCCATTTTTACCTATTTTATTTATCGCATCTTTCTTATGCAAATTCGATGTAACGATAAAACCAGTATATTCATTACTAACTGATTTATTATGGACTTCATTTTGTTTCTCGTCATTTTCCATATCGCTTGTAGTTTCTATTTTAAAAGCATTTTTCACTATTTCGATATTTTCAGCATTTTCAATATTTTCAATATTTTCAGTATTTTCATTATTTTCAATAAAATCAGGCATTTTTACCACTTTACAGATATTTACGTTTGTTTCCCCCCATTCAGTTTTTCCAGAATTCTGTTCACTTTCTTCTTCCTTATTTTTGTCATTATATGCATTTTTCCTTTTGACAATTTGTTCATAAAAACGTGGCGTCTTCTTTTGCAAAATAGATTTCGAAATAACATTAAACAATTGATCAATATTATCCATAACTACATTTGACAACGGTACTATATTATTTTTTAACGATGATATAGATGTGGGGACATTTAATACTATAGAAACTATATTGTGAATGTTTAGTATACTGTCAGGAGCTTCATCAATTTTTTTAGACAATTGTTTCCTCCATATTAATAGATTCTCGATTAATGCACCATGGTCCTTATATGTATAAGAACCTTTTATAATATTTTCAATTTTTTTTTTAGTTTCACTTATACTGTACATTTTGGTAATCCCATATTTTTCTAAACATAATTTGTTACTTTCCACGAACACATTTTTTATTATATTATGTGTCCTTTTCATTTCCTCGTCCAGTATATCAAAACAATCCATTTTCTGAAAATTTATGTAGATGTTTCCCATATTTTGATTATTTGATTGGTGTGTGTGCTGCACTTCTGTTGTCTCATTTTCTCCCTTCTCTTTCTTAATTTGCTTTTTATTCTTCCCTTCTTTCTCTTCCTTCTTTTCTTTTTCTTCTTTTATCGTCTTCTCCTCCTTATCCTTCTTCTTTGCAGTTGTACATGTTGTATTCCTTGCGGGTCCATTAGCAGATTTACTAAATTCAAAATTAAAATACAGGTCCATTTTAACGTAATCAGGTAAATAAAACAAATAATGAAATTCTTTTCGGACACCAGTTATAACATCCTGTGTTAAAGGTCTCGACAAAAGATCTATACATGTGTTCTTCTCAATTTCATTTATATTAATATTAAAGTAGTTAGACATTAAAAAGGACAACGAATTATTATATACATTTAAATAGCTTGCAGCTACAAAAATATCCAACATATTTACAATGTATACAGAAAAATCTTTTTGCAAAAATTTTAGCATATTTGACGAATCATAAGTAATCTTCAAAATATTCGGATTACTAGTTATTTCATTTAATTCCGTTAGTTCTTCAAAAATAGGAAATGTATCAATTAAATAATCTACCTCTTTTGTACCAATATATACTAAAGCAATAAATCCTAAATAAGACTTCTTAAAATTTATTTTCACAGATAATGAAATCAACTTACAATTTTCTTTTATGTTATTAATCATTTCTGTTAATTTCTCTTTAGTATCAATACAAACGAACTTTTTCTCACTAAAGGATACTACCTTTTCTAATTTGTGTAGTGACAAAAATGTATGTACACTAGTATCGTCGTTTTGGTACATCTGAATTATATGATTAATTTCATATTCATACGGATTTTTCAGATTCCGAAATTTATATCGAAATCTGTTCAAATCTTTATTTACCTTTTCCAAAAATTTTATAAAAAAATATTCGTCCGCAACCTTTTGGTTTTCTACATCTAACAAATATTCCCCCCAGTCATCAAAACCATCAGAACCATCCGATTCATATTCATTATCTATAGATTCGGTATCTTTCTCAATCCATTTTTCATTTTCTTCAAAAAAAGAAACGGATTCTTTTACGATATCTCCTACTGTCCATATATATCCATCTTTTTTGTGTGTTTCAACAAATCTCATTATTTTTTTTTTCAAAAAAATATATCTCTCTTGAATTTGTATTGCTTCTTTTAAATTCTTATCGAAATCTTTCAGGCTATTATGTTTACATTTTATTCGAGGAATAAAATAACTTGCATAATTATTTGTCAGATGAAGCCAAGCGTTCTGAGTTTTGTTTAAATAATTTTTTAAAATATATTTTTTATCTTTTTTTTGTAATAAATTACTCTGCAATTTTCCTTTCCCAACAGTTCCATCATTTAACGTTTTCGAAAAGGTATCTAAAATACTAGGCATTACTTTTATATCATTTTCATATTTTTTATAATCCCATTTATTTGTATTCGAAAAATCAGTATCATTTTTTTTCACTTCATATATACTGTTTCCATCCTGATCTTGATTTTGATTCTGATTTTGATTCTGATTCTGATTCTGATTTTTATTATGATTCTGATTCTGACATTGATCCTTATCCTGATCTTGTTTTTGATTTTTATTGCGAATCAACTTTTGTTCTTTTATAACAGGATTTGTATTATTATTTAAAGTATTTAAGTTTTCTTTTTCATTTAAAAAACTTTCTTTTCTTCTACTGAACACATTATCACCATGCCTCGAATTTTCGAATAAAGTTTCTTTCTTTTCTTTTTTTCTTTTTTATCTTCTTTTTCATCTTCTTCTTTTTCTTCTTCTTCTTCCTCTTTTTTATTTTTTTGAACCGATTTCTTCATGTAACATTCTCTGATAGATGTCGTTTGAAATTCATTATCAAAAAACTTGAAACTGTCATATGATCTTGTAATTATATCTTCTAAAACGGAAGACACGAAAGGATAATTATTTTCGAGATCAGAACAATTGTTAAAACTTTGGTCTCGTAATAACTCTCGTGTTGATTCACTACCACTATACAAGGAAATGTCCCAAACGATTTTCGATAAATCATTTTCTACTTCTTTTATTTTTTCCGCATTCTTCTGCCCTTCCATTACCGAGCCACAAAAGGAAATTTCGGATAACTGGTTGCACAATTTCACCATCTGCACTATATTATTTATCATAGTATCCACTGTGCATTTCGAGTCACTCTGGTTGACTCTACTACTATCGACATACTCGTTACTCACCTCATTCCATTTCTTTTCTGTAGTTTCATTTTCATTTAGCCTATTTGTTGCCTTCTTCAACAGTTCATCAATTTTTTCGTTGCAGTAATTCATTCTCAGTTAAATATTTTTACAGTTACTAACAAGCTGAAAAAAAAAAAGAACAAAGAATGTAACAATTTTTTTTCACCTTAAAAGAACTGAGTTGCTAATAAGAACTGGATTGTTAATAAGAAATGGCTATAAATCGAGACACTTTCCCACTACAGTTTTGTATCTACTTTTTCGTGTGTTTAATTATACACATACATAATATTCATCTCAAAATCTATTATGTTAAATAAAAACGACGGTTCACATAACGAACCATTTTTATGTTTCCCTCTCATTCCTTTCAAAAATAGACTACATCTAAAAAAAAAAAAAAAAAAAAACTTTTTTTAAAATCCTTTATTTGGAAAAAAAATGAAATAAAATAAACTAAATAAAGATCTTATCTATATCATATTTTATTAAATATTGATAAAAAAAAAATAAGTAAAACAAGAGATAACATTAAAACATATTCCACTACAGCATCAAATGAAAATAAAAAATAGAAGTTATTTAACTGTTCTTGCAAATAGATAATGTTTCATAACAGCAACTATATAATTGAGATGCGCGTAGAAACTATATAAATATTGTTATTAACTACTCCTATTATATATATTTTAATACAATAAATAAAAGAATAAATACTTATATATTTATTTGTTTAATTGATGCTTATATATGCAGATAAAAAAAAAAAAATAAAATAAAAAATAACAGTAAAAATAAAACCAATTTTTTCAAAGTAAATAAATTGATAAAACTAGTAAAATAAAAAAAAAAAACGAATCTTTCAGGGAGTAAATAATTTCTAATTACACATTTAAAAAAAAGAAAAAAAGAAAAAACAGTTTTCTTTGTTAAAATTCTTCTTCTTTTCTCTTTTTTGTTGATTTTTTTTTTAAAGCTTAACAACATATAATTACTATTTTAATATATTTTCTAATTTTTTTTTTTTTCTTTTTTGCAAAACTATAAACTATCTGATCGACATGAATTAAATTTAATTTTATTTGATCATGTATGTTCCTTTTTTATCGGCTGCAAAGAAATTTGAGAAAAACACAGTAAAAATTGTAATAGTTTCTTTTTCTGTAGATGTGATTTGTCAAAACAGGCATATACATAATCGTAACAAAAGAATAGTGAAACTATATACAACAACACATTGAAATGAAATCAAGTAAAAAGAGACATAAGTGACAAAGTAAAACAAAGAAAAAAAGATAAAAAAAAGAATTGATAAGAAGTATCTAATAAATTATAAGAAAAAAACAGAAAACATATAAAAGAAAAAAGAAAGTCAAGACGAGTAAAACACGTGCTGCAATACCATATTATTTATATTATCATTTTAATTATTATTATTATTTTTATTATTATTAATATTATTATTATTATTTTTATTATTATTATTATTATTAGTAGTAGTAGTAGTAGTAGTAGTAGTGGTTGTAATACCATTTTTCGCATTTCGCCTTTTGTTTTCTTCATTTTTAAAAAATATTCTTATTAAAGAATGAATACGACATGCATTAATGGTAATGAGGATAATGAAAAACACGCGGAGACTGTACCACCCAATATCACTTGCTTAATATGTTATGATGATATTAATGAGAAAAATTATATAGAATATAAAACGAATGAACATAGTGAGTGGCATCCGAGTTATTTCTGTTTAGACTGCACGAATTTATTAATAAAAAGTCAATATCATCAGTATATAAACAGTGTCCAAAAGACGGAATGTAAAAGAGAACAAAAAGCTTTATTAAGTGCTGGACCTCCAATTAATATAAAAGACAAAAACGGATTTCCAGAATCCGAAGGAAAAGAATTATTTAGTCTCTGGTATTTTGTGGATAAAAAAATTCATTCGGCAAAATTGGATGGCAGTTTAGAAGGAGAAGAAAGAAATAAATTGTGGGAAGAATTGAAAAAGTTTCTCGTCGTTGATGAAAAACCAGCAGAATCTTAATTCATTTTTAGTATTTAAAGAGTTTCTTACCACAAGAATGAAATAAAAAAAAAAAGAAAACAAAAAGAAAAAAGAGAAAAGAAAAAATACATATATATATGTATATATTTCCCAAACATTATATGTTTTGGAAAGCATCATAATGTTTAATAATTAGAAAGGAGCAAAGTGTATCTGAAAGAATTAAAATTATTTATGATGTAGAACTGAAAAAAGAAAAGAAAAGAAAAAAAAGACAAAAACAAAAACATGTGATAGAGTTCAAGCAGTATATATATTTAGATAATTTGAAATTTCATTCGAAACAGTGATAAACAAATTCAGATTACTGTGAACTCGTACATAATATATGAGTACTATATGAAATTTTTGGAATCGTGACTCTAATATTGTTTCAACAATATGTGCACATTTTTATATGTAATATGTGTCTTTATGTGTTCTTTACGTACATATAACTTATGTTGAAAATTTATAAGTTGCATTTTTTATACATGTTTTTGATAAATGTTCTGTTGATATTCCTGTGCATTAAACGTTTCGCTTATTTCATTTTGTTTTGTAAGAACTATGTAGAGACTTTTTTTTTTACATTTCCGGTGCTGATTTTATAGAAACTTATATTGTAAGAACTTCATTGCCATGACACGGCTTACTTGAAACGTTTAAATAATTGCCAATGTAAATTAGTAACAATACAATATACGCATAAGAAACACCATACAAAAACAAAAGGTGTTGTACTACTGTGTATTGATCAGTACTTTCTTAAATGGTAGGTACAAGGCTACCATACACAAACAAAAGATGTTGTACTACTTTGTACTGATCAGTACTTTCTTAAATGGTCGGTACAAGGCTATGTAGTATAGACTAATCTAAGTACATACACTACATAAGGGAGCCATCCTACTTTCTTTTTATCACAATGTATTCTCATTAACACGAAAAATGCGGTTTTTAAAATAAATTAAATACATAAGATATATCACTATAATAATAACCTTTATTGGGAATCTGCATAAGTTTTTCAATTAAAGAATCGCAACAAGTTTCTTGTTCATATCTACTGCTGGCCACACAATAATAGTCATTTAATCTATGTCCCTTATCCGGTTGGGGCGTAAAAAAATCTATATATTTTAACAATTTAATATAAGCAAGTAAATATTCTATATCAACGTTTTTTCTCTTTAAAATGCCTAGTAAATTATCCCTGTTATTATACTTTTGAGAACATAAAAACATGACTGTTTCTTTTTTTGTCTTCTTCGATTTCCATCCACAGTTTTCTAACGTTTTTAGTAAATAACCTAAGGGAATTTTATTTTCATACATTCGAAATAAGAGCATTAAAAAAATCAATAAGCCTCGAATTCGATGCTCCCATTGGGAAAACAAAACATTATTGTGAGGGTCGTATAATACCAGTTGTGATAAAACATATTCTTTGTTCTTCTTATGTTCCATTTCTAATAAATTTAAACCCAGATTCTCTCTAAAATATGTTCTCGCTAAATAAATAACAGCATCACGTTTTTTATAATTACGAAAACGATTCGGCAAATGGTAATTTATTAAGTTAAACAAATCGTTCCTTTTTACTGGAAACGGCTGTATATTTAGTATATACTGAGCAGCTATTTTTACTGCTGTTGTTACATATTCATCCATTTCATATTTTTCCCAATCACACGTGTTTTCCTCTTTTTTAGAACCAACGCTTATATTATCACCGTTGCCATATACATATTCTTCATCACTACCGCTACTATATTCCAATTCATCATCATCTGCATAGTTTTCTTTTCTTTTTTTTTTTTCCTTTTCTTTTTTGTCTTGGGTTCTTCTTATTTCATCTTTATTTTCGCCCCAGTTAGCCACTTTCCCTTTATTACTTTTTTTTTCGATGCATGTCTTACCATCATTCTTATTCAACCTGTTCATAAGGTGAACATTTGGTTTGAACATTTCATACAAATTTTCTTGCATTTTGTACTTTCACTGTTTATCAATGTTTTTAATGATTCCAATTTTTATGTTTTGGCTTATCCTTCTTTTTTTTTTAGACTGAACACTTACACATTTACAAAAAAATAAATTATGCAAATGTCAGTTATAATCACACAAAAAAGAGTTTATATAACTCTTATGTCCACAGTAAGTGAACGCAAATGCATTCGTATTTTTATGCTCTGTACGCACCGAATTATTCAAAATAAAAATATTCGGGGGAAAACTTAGAACAAGTTCGTAAACATTGCAACAAAAAAATTATAAACGAATACTTTCTTTTAAGAACAACAAATTTGCATGCAGTACATACAAGTTCGAGATTTTGTTAAGAAAAAAAAAGAAAACAAATAGGTGGCCTTTCTATTGATTCAACTACAATAGTCAAATGTGAAGGAGACCCGTTTATATTTTTTTTTTTCCTTTTTATGACTTTGCCAAATTTTCTAGAATGTACGAGAGATTAGGCCTATGTATCTAACATATTCTATATATCTATATATAATAATAAACAATATTTTTCGGCTTTCATACCATTCTATTTTAAACGATCTATTTTTAATTTCATATAGTTTTTAAAAAATACAGGATCTCTTTTTTTCCATTTTAAACTTCATTCATTTATCCAATTTTTTATTTATAATTTGTTTTATTCGTATTTTACAATATATTTTTCCTTCGACATGGTACTATTGCCCTCAGTTGCAACCAGTACAGAACGGAGCGAAAATTTTTTTATATTTTCAAACAACGAAATCTGGTTTTGTTGTTTTACTGAATACGTTGCTTTTCATGGGTTTCAACTTTTCACCAATTCGCAAGGTAGACTAGTGGTTTAACTAGTGGATATACTAGTTGAGATGATGTGAAGTAGAACGCTTGTGAAGATAAAAAAGAAACTAAAAAAAAAAAAAAATAATTAGGGAATAAAGAAAAACAGTGTAATAAAAACTGACATGCTGATAACTGTGTTAAAAAATTGATCTATACGTATAAGAAATTGTATATCTTTTCTATTAATTTTTTTTTAAGTTTTTTTTTTTTTTTTTTGAGGGGGGGGGGGAATTCTCTAAAGTAATAGAATAAAAAACAAATCTTTCGTTACTAAAACTTTTTGAAATTACTCTTCAATGTTATCTGTCACATTATGTATTTATATTGATTTTATAAAATTTTCTGTTCAAATGTTCGCCCACAAAAATGATGTTACTCTTCAAAAGAACTTTTAAATTATATGTTGTATCTTTTGTAAAAATCAAAAATTAAAATATATATAAAAAAAAATGAAACAACGGTTAAGCCTATGTTGTTGCATTATCTTATGAAAACAACATTTACGTTTTCATTAAATACTTCAAACCATGAAATATATACTTACTATTTTTTTATTTCTGTTCATATTTTTAAATGTAACATTATATATGTATATATATAGTTTTTTTGTTATATGTAAGAGCAGTGTTTTAACTGAAAAAAATAGCACAACAAAATGAAACCAATTATTAAA
>LSRZ01000342.1:0-18119 GCA_001625125.1 Haemoproteus tartakovskyi | reverse complement strand
TATCAGATATTATATATAAAATATTACATATTACATATTACGTATCAAATATAAGATATTGTATATTATATATGAAATATATATATGAAAAAAATGAATATATGTTATTTAAAAATAGAGGGGAAATAGAAAGAAATGTTTCTTTTTCTTTTTTATTTCTTTCTAATAAAATGTTTCTAATAAGATAACATTGTTGTGTTGATATCTTGACAAAACAAAAAATATGATATCGTTAGAAAAAAAAAATATATATTTCGTTGTTAAACGAAATAAGTACTTAAGTTCAGTTTCGGGAATTTAAAGAAAATATAAAAATAACAATAACACATTTTCAAAACAATATTATGCAAAATGAAATGTTTTTAAAGTTTTCTTTTTTCACACATATATATATATATATGTATATATATATGAATATAATGTAACATAATATAATATATAATTTAAAGTAAATAAGAAGACTAAAAAATAAACAAATACTCTTATTTGTCTTCTTTATGTAAAGGTTGGCTGTTTTAATGACACAAGTACTATATAGTTTCTATGAATATATTTTGTCATTATATTTCCTTTTTTTGTAATTCACAATACTACCTTACACAATACTATCTTACTGGATATTTCGTATATGTTTATTAAATAGTATTATCACTTTTTTAAAACAGCTCAGAAAATAAACAAATAATAAATGAAACAAAAAAAAAATAAAAGAAAATAAAAAAAAAATAAATAACATAAAATAAATACATAAATAAATTTATCATATTCCTTTTAAAACAAAACAGCATTTGGTACACATTTATAATAAATAAATATATACATATATAGTTAAAGTATTTATTCTTTTTTTAATTATATATATTTTTTTTTATTACTGTCTTTTATTATTTTCAATTCTTTTTGTTTATCTAACCATGTTTTGTTAAATCCAAGAAGTGAAAAATGTTTAACATATTCATAACTTTCATATCCTGATGAATTATCGTCATCAGATGAAAATTCATCATCAAGATAATTCGTTTGATACATATTATTGTTTCTATTTTGATAATATATTTGTGAAGCAGATAAATGAGAACTGAAATTATTTGTTTCTGCTGCATTGTTTTTAAACATAAAGTCTTCTACATTCTGTTTATTATCGATAATGGTAACATCCGAATTGTTTTTACTTTTGCCTTTTCTGTTTACAACCTTTTGAATGCTTTTATTTTTTATAACCACGTTAGCATTAACAGTGGATTTGCCATTTTGTAGAAAATTAAAATTTCGATCCACATTATTACCAGTAGGTTCATTGAGAAAATTGACACTTTTTTTTTTTTCTTTCAGAAAATACTTTTCTTTCGATAAAATCTGCTTCTTTTTTTTCTTCTTCCTTTTCTTTTTCTTTTTCTTTTTTCTTTTCTTTTTTCTTTTCTTTTTTCTTTTCTTTTTCATGCTGTTCCTCTATTTCTTCTTCAGAAAAAAAAGGAACCTTTTCGATAGATTTTTTTCTCAGTTCGTTTTTCTTTGCATATAACAATTCTTTATTTTGATTTTGGAAAGAATTTGGAAAAATAGATTGTTGCTTATTATTACGAACAGCAAACTCGTGTTCATCGTATATTGAAAGTTTCGGTATATTTTTATATTTTTTTTTTATACCATAATTCGATATAATGTTATTACTATTGCTATAATACGGATTAATAACACAATCGTTTATGTCATCTAGATGTTCATTTTCTTCTATTGCTTCGGCATATTGTCTTTCTCTGAACTGTCTCTTCATACGTTCTTCTTCCAAAGCATTTCTTTCTTTTGTAAAAAAACTACTAGCGAAAAGTTTATGATTAATATCGTCATTTCTTTGGTTAAAGAATTGCGTCATATTTGTTTCTTGATAATAAGGATCTGTCCAATCATTGTATTCATCTCTGACAGAAGTTTGTTCAGATAACGCTGTATATGTATTGTCCGTTATATAATTTGTTGTACACATTTTGTAATCTGCAGACTGTTTGTGACTTTGATACTTTTTGTAGTTCTGGTCGAAGTCATTATCTTTCAACGGCATAGAAGAAAAGAAAGGAAAAGCGTGTTTATGTTTAGGAGCAGGATTAAAAGTCGGAAATTTATTTTCTTTGAATTGTGTTGCAAAATCTGCTCCTTTGATAGTTTTCCCATATTTCAAATTGTTGGTATTGTAATTATCAATAACATTAAGTGGAGCTGTAAAACCAATTTTCTGAGTTGGCAAACGATAAGAAATATTTAAAAGTCTCAATTGTAGAATTACAAAATCATATATATCGGTTCTTAATTCAAATACCTTTCTCCAGTTTCCCCATCCTTCTACACATTTAATCCAAAAACTTATTTCATAAAAATGTCCAGGCTGTAACTCATATCCATAATATAAATTTTTCGTTTTGCAAAAGTCACTGGGTCTACTGTCAACTAAATATTGCAAACTTTTTCTTAATTCTTTTAAAGCAACCAAAGGAGTGTTAATATCTACTTTAAATGTTATATCGATATAAGCATGTTTGGACCTACTCTCATTATATATTTTTGCATTACTTAGTTTGGCATTTTCATAAATGACAATCTTTCCAGTACTTGTTTCAAATTCAGTTGTATATGTTCTTATTTTTCGAATATACAATGGTTCTCCTCCATCCAATCTTATTCGATCTCCAATATTATAAGGATTTGAAAAAGCAATAAAAATTACAGAAGTTATAAAACTTGTATACATATAACTTAATATAAGGGCTATTGCTGTAGTAAGAGTTGCTCCTGTGACAATAATAGTATCGGCAGAAACACCGAAACTAAATAAAATTATAACTACTGCCAAAAAACTCAGCAATATAGACATCAGTCTTCTAACTAATTTTAAAATACTTTCTTGACCTTTCAAGCTTTTAATAAACTTTTTGCGGCAAGATATTGCTTTTTTTATAGCACTTCGAAACATAACTTGATTAATTTTCCCATGACCTGATAAATCAAATTCTTTCATAAATTCTTCAGCTTCTTCGGGCTTCAAAAATACTTCAATCATTTCCTTTGTTATATATTCATTTTCGTGGATACTTAATGGTTCCGAACTTCTCATATTAGCAAAGCAGTTATCTTCAATTTCTAAAGAAATATCTCGTCTGAATGCACTCATTTTGTTTTTCTGGATCGATTTGGAACATAAACATCTCATACATTTATTTCGACGATTGTAATGTTTTACTCTCTTTAAATTTAACGCATCACTTCTTTCAAGCAAATTCATTTCTTCATTTAATAAATGAGATTGATAAATCAAAGCATTTTTATATATGGAAGTTTTTGTCTTTAATTTTTTTTGACTTAATGTTTTTTCAAGCATACTAGCCCTCCTTCCCCTTTTCTCAAACATCGCAGAAGAAGCATTTATGTCATTTACACTTACAGCTTTCCCTTCAGCCGCAATGGAATCATCAACTATTTCTTGAAAACTAGCATTGTTCGTGTGGACCTTATTTTGCAAAACAGTTGTATCATTTTTGTACGCCCCTACAACGGAACTTTTTTCAAATTCGCTTTTCAACTGACTTTTTTTCTCATTCATTTCAATATCCCTTTGTTTATTTTCGTTTCCACTGCTGTTTGTATAATTCGCTTCTTCATCTACATCTGATAATCTATTATTATCTCCTGAAACACTTTCGACGTTACACCTATTATGAAGGGTTTCACATTCTTCAAACATTTCTCTTTGCAACTGCTCATCTTTTGTATATTGCCTTTTAACAACTTCTTCTACTGTGAAGTCTTTTATCTCTAAGGGCATGCTGTCGTAGTTATCAAGTTTCACGTATGCGCTCAATTCTCCACTTCGAAGGTTTAATTCATTTTTAAATGTGATAGCTTCTTTTTCATCTTCTAAAGTTGCTTTCGAGACATCGATTTTTATTTCAGGCAAGTTTTTCTTTTCATTCGTTTCTTCAGTGAGTAACGGCTTTGGTAGTTCCGTCGATATGTTTTTTTTTAACAATTCATTGTCATTATATTCTGTTAACAGGTTGGATTGTTGTTCTGTTTTTTTTGTATCTGGTACCAAAAAATTGTTTGTTCCTACACTCTGTATAACGTCGTTTTGTTCTTCTTCCTTTTTTTGTGGACTTTCTTTTTTTTTGGTATCTTCATGTTCGGTCATATTCCTATTGTAATCTATATTATTAATATTTCCTTTTTGATCTTGTACAAGTCTGTTTGTCAACCCAATATTCTGTTTTTTTGTATTATCATCTTTTTCTTTCGAATAATTTTCTTCGTTCATTTCGCCATTTTGCGATCTATTGAATTTCGCCATTGCCCCTCCTCCTCCTCCTCCACCTCTTATCTCTTTACTAACTTTATTATCTTTACTGTCTTTATTTTTTTCAGGGGATCCATTTTGCCTACTACTCTCTTGAATGTTTTTACCATTCAAATTATTTATTGCAGGTGTTTGTGTATATTCATTTGGTTCTTTTTTCCCTTTAGACATCTTTTTACTTTTTTCATTAGTGTTTGTCCCATCCCCTCCTTTTGTCTTGCTTTTTCCTAAACCTACGCCTTTCTGGTTATTCGCTTCACCAACTCCTTTCGAATGAACAGGGTCTACTCGACTTTTTTTTCCTTTATGTTTTGATTTGTTTTTGTTTGGGGCACTATGTTGCTGTGTTTTTTCGTCTCCTGTATCCTCTTTTTTTTCTACCTTTTTTATATCATGGTCAATATCGTAAAATATATTTTCTAAGTTCGCATTTTTTTTCCCCAACATATTATTGGCAGTAAAGGGTTCTTCTTTTTTCTCTTTATTAATTTGATCTCTCGGTGCCTGAACTATATCAACAGGAAATGGTTGTTTATTAGTCGTATCCGCAAAATCCCCTCCACTGATGTTTATTTTTTCATTTTCTACATGTACAAGATGAGGAGCACCATCGTTTGAGCCATTTCTCATTTCAGGGGTTCCAGTAAAGACTAGTGCATCCTCATTTTCTTTGACATATGTTTTTAGAGACATTATAATTTGTTTAAAAAAAATTTCGCTTCCATTTTTTATGGAGTTTTTATTAGTTAAAGCAACACTGTTGTTTAATAAAAACAACAGCGGAGGAGTATTTACCACATAATGGCAAGCTAACCAGTTTTTTATACTGGAAGTTTCCATTTTTATAATGTTTTTCTCATCATAAATGGAAGGTAATAACTGTTTCATAGTGTTCCTTTGATTTCTTCTTAAAACCTTCTTACAACACATACAGTTTCGAGGTATATTTTTAAACAACAACAATTCGGCTTTCTCTTGAATAAACTTTTTCCCTAAATCATTTGTTTCAATTTGACGTATAAGTTTCTCATCTTGATATAATTCATGGCCAAACATATTCTTTATATGTTCTTTTTTATCTGCAACATACATAAACCAATCTATATTAAATCGTCGCAAAATGCCATATTTTCGCAAATACTTGGACAATAAATCATGTGCATTCATTAAAAAACCTAATTCAAAAATAAAAGATATGATAGATAGAAACAATAATCGTGCCGCGAAAATTATATATAAAGCAGTAGAAAATGTAATTAACCCATATTGATTAGGCAGAAAAACAAAAGAATTATCCTTTTCATTTTCTCCAAACATTTTAAAAATGTAGTATTCTCCCTGCCCCTCACTAAGCACTTTATGAACAATATTACTTTTCCAGTATATAAATTGAAACCCAGCCCACAATAAATACAGTAACTCAGGATCTATCGTGTTATAAATAGCAGCGCACAAGGCGCTCGGTTGCATAATCCGCTCCATTAATAATTTTTGCACTATAGCATGGACAAGCATTACTATTATAAATATTACAATATTTACCCCTAGTATTAATGAACCACAATAAATACCTCCCAAAAGAAAACGTCTATCATTCAGTGGATTTTTTTGACTTCCGTAAGTATTCGGATCCAATAAAGCGGTTACACTTATTGAAATAACAATTAAATTTAAAACCATATGAACAGAAAACCATAACACAGGAGATATATCAGGAAATATATTAGAAAGCACTTGTAAAATCCTTTCTCCAAAAGTGTTTCCTTCTGTTTCATCTTCATCTTCCTCTTCTTCTGCTGGAAACTGTGCATTGTAAGAAGACTTCTGAATATAAGCATTGATAGCATTCACTCGTTCTTGTTTGTTTGTATACGAACGGGATATATCCGTAAGTAATGAGTGGACCCTCTCTCCTTTTAGTTGGCTTTTAAATCCTCCATCTTTTCCTTCTTGCATTTTGCTTCTTAAAAAACACCTAAAATTAATGAATATACTATCTAATTCTTTTAGGGAGTACTCCCTTTAATTCAAAAAATTGCCGCTTCAAACCGTTTATAGAAATGTATATACATACATGCCTTTTTCTCTTGTATGTTTTTCTTGACGATTCTTCTTTTCAGATGTTCTCTTATAACAAAAAAAAAAAAAAACGTATATAACAGATAACATAAATAGATAGAACGTGCAATAGAACAAAGAAAATATATTCCAAAAAAAAAAAACTTTTAAGCGTATGTGGATATAATCATTTTTTGACAGATATATAATCCCTATATGTATTTTCTTTTTATGTACGTTTTACTCAACCCTCCAGTTGATACACAAAACAAAGCGATCAGTTTTCTTTATAAAGTGATATAAAATAGTTTTGACATAGAAGTGTATTCTAAAGGGTTCTTCTTATCTCGAAAAATACTCCTATTGAAAATTGATATGATGTGCCACTTATACATACAGTGTTCTTTTCTTTCTTTTTTAAATACTTTTTTTTCTTATTGTTGTTTGAAGTAGTAACGAGCATATGGAGATAAATATAAAATATGTAATATTACGCTTTCAAAATAAAACAAGCACTCAAGCCACTAGTATTAAACATTGGCGATTTTTCCCCCGAATTTCTTTAAAAAAACATTGCCGACTGCTAAAGTTTGGCATCTGCCTTTTGTTTGAATACGATATTATACTACTTGTTAACAAATAGAAAACCTATTATTGTGTAGTTTCGGATTTTACAAAAATGGAGTTCAGTATAGTGCACCTAAAAATTTGGATATGAGGTCGCTGCACTTTTAGCGCCGTTATGCAGACAACGTAGAGATGTAACTTTGCATATCTGTACATCTATTTCTACTATCACTGGAGTAGATTACTTCATTTGGTTTAACAAATTTTACCCGATGAACAACACACTATGTTTTCTACGACACTACTAAATGGTTTCAAAACAGTGCCTTACACAGGCTCCCAATAGAAAATGATTTGTAACTAGTTAATTTAGTAAATACATTAAGATAAATTATATTAAAATGCAATACATTTAAAAATATTGCAATAAAATGCAGAACACTACACGGACATATAATCATGTGTATAATATATAAGTTGTGTTGATATGCGTTATTTTACTGCGTGGACTTATATTTTGCATTTCTTTTTCTCGACTTATTATATTTTGTAATATACCATACAATACTATATTCTGCTGAGAATTTCTAATTTTCGATCTACTGCCTAAACAGCGTCATATTTTATTATAATAAAATAGTACTCTACTGAAAAAAGGTACTGAATGAATTAGTAACTATTGAATGCTGAAGTGATGAAGTGAATCAAAGAAACTAAATATGAAATAGAACAATAAAAAGAAATCTATTATGCTTAAGATGTGCCATATTATTATACTGAGTTTTGGAGAAGCACTATAATGACATATTCCGTACGATAACACATCACATGCTTGTACATAAAAACATATTGTTACGTACAGGTATTTACAAAATGATGTAGAACTTTCCGTTGTTAATTATTCATGCCTTTAGACATTTCATATATAATTAGAATCAAAATTTCCCGTAAAGCTTCTATTACAAAAAAAAAAAAAAAAAATAATAAAATAAAAAAGAAAAAAGAAAAAAGAAAAAAGAAAAAAGAAAGAAAGATATTAGGGGGAATAAATATATGAGCTGAAAACTTCACTACAAATAAAGGGTACTATTTTATAAAAATATAAATAAAAAAAGTTATAGAATTTTTATTGAAAATTAATAACAAGAACGAAAAAGAAAATCGGAACAAAGGAAAAGAAAAAAGAAAAAGAAAAAGAAAAAGAAAGCAAATAGAAAATCGAACTACTAAAAATACATTTAAAAAATGAAAAATTCGCTAATTCCAAAAAATTTATGGCTAGTTTGACACGTGAAAAAAGAAAAATTAATAAAAGAAAAAAAAAAAAAAAATAAGGAAAAAAAAAAAAATAGAAAATAAAGAAACATAAAACAAGTTCCTATTTTTTGCATAAATAAATAAGGAAAGATACAATAATGCATAACTACAGATAATAGTTTATTACAAATTCTGCTTCTTTTTTTCTTACATATGGTATGTTCGTATGAGAAAAATGGAGTCGAAATGTACTTTCTTTCGAGATACACCTACAAGTTTCTTTTATCTCTTTCCATTTCTATGACAATATATATATATACTTTATATGATGTTACTCATTTTTCAACGAACACACAAAAATAAATGTAATTGATGTATTCAATTCACTAAAATGAATTTTACATCAACTCTTTTTGTTTTTAGTTCCTTTCTAGTTCGTTCTCTTTTGTACATATATATACTCCCTTCTCCTCTTCTACTATACCCTTTCCATTTTCTTCTTTTGTTATTTCAAATCTTAAAGCTTGTACGATATAATAAGAGAGAAAAAGATGAATAACATATAGAGCGAAGAGAATTTTGCATCACACATCTATTTACTTTTCTTTTTCGGAAATAAAATAATGTAATATGGAATATGGCTATTCCATTATTCTGAAAAAACTCTTTCTTTTTTGTTATTTATAATGAAACAATTTTTGCGAAATAAAGCACAAACTACAAAAGGGAGTATAATGATTCCCCGTGAACTTATTTTTTATATACCCTATACTCTATACAAAACGAAATAAATAATATTCTTTTTTTTCTTTTCTTATCATTAGTTAAATTTATTTTAAAAAATTCTTTATAATCGATTCTTTATTTTCGTTACAATAATTAAAAACGCAATTATACCAAAAGAGAATGCATAAGGACCAAAACTCTACCCTTCATGCAAAAAAGAAAAAAAAAAAAGAAAACCTACCAACATCAAAAGACCGTTCTTGTGTACAGCATATATTATTGGAGACAGTTCACCTAATAATTTTTTCTTGCTGGTTTTCTGCTGCTTTGTTTTTCTTTCGTTTTATTCCGCAATTTTGCCCTTTCACCCCTTCAATAATTTGACAAACCTCAAACATAAGAACAGAAAACCTTATAATACATTATTATGAAAGAAAAAAGTAAAGCATGTATTTGTTTTTATAAGAAACACCCTGTGTAATTTTCAATTTTCTTTTTTTCCACTACAAAAATCCTATAAAAAGAAATCAGAATTATAAACCGGGGATTCTCATTCCATTCAAAACAAATTTTCAGCATGCTAAAAGTGATAATAAAGCACTCACATATATTATAATTCTCATTTGCATTCTTTTTAATAATTATATAAGTTTATCTATTTTTTGTCTTTTAAATAAACCTCAATAAAAAAGATTTTATAAAAATATTTTTTTAAATGAAATAAAATAAGGACTTATTCATTCCTAGCCTTTTCTCCTTTAACTAAAAGAAAAAAAAAAATGTTTTCTTGCATATAAGAATTGTCATTTATCTATATTTGTTTTTAGATTTTAGCCATTCCACAATTGTTTTTACTTATAACGTAAAATTGTTGCTGAAATGAAACATACTTTAATGTTTTTACATTATTCAGAAGCAAGAAAAAACTTGAGACGTAATTCCCGTATCTACAAAAAAAAAAAAACTTAAGTAGCTTTTTTTTTTTTTTTATTTGCGGTAGCTAAACTCTTTTTGAAAAGAGAAAAAAGAAAAAAAAAATGTAATATATATAACGTCGCAATAATATAGCATTTAAATATTCATAATAAAATTATGGGAGTCTTTTTTTTTTTTTTTTTTTTTGTTGCTTTGTAATATTATTAAATGTACTATTTTTGTCTTAAACCATTTTTTTTTTTTTTTAATTATTATCAAAGATTGTGTAAATTTTTATAAGTTTCTTAATTTTTGAGAACAACGCGAAAACTTTTTTTAAGGCTAAAGTAACTTTATAATTATTGTAAAATACACAAAAATATACACGTTATAATGCATTAAAGTACTTAAGATTCATTTTCCGAATAAAAAATATTAATATTGTTTTTACTGATATTAACAAAGTAAACAGAACAGGCGAATGCAAGTGAAAAATTGCTTTCATTACATATATAGCAAATAAAACAGTTAAAAACGTTTTATTTATTCCTTTATTTGATTGGAACAAAGAAAACGGGTACAGTAAAAAAATAGAACAAAGTTGCGTAAAACATTTTTTTTTATTTTTTGTTTGTTCCTGCAGTTTATGTGATCACATATATTTGAAGTATTGTTGTGTTCGATTTCCAGTACATGTACATATTAAAATAAAAGAACATTATAACTGTTATATATATATATGTTAAAAACCAGTGAACTAACAAAAAAAAAATTCTATTATATGACTACGCAACCAAACAACTAAGGGTTCCTTCGGTTAACTAATAAAAAGTGTGCCCAAACAAAAGAAATTAGGAAATGGAAACTTTCTATGACCAGAACAACGACGAAAAAAAAGTGGAGGAAGTTAATGAATTCACTAAAGGCAATAGAAAGGAAAAAGCAAATGCAAAAAACAGGGAAGACGTGGACGATGTTACAAAAGAGGAAATAGAAGACGGAAAAAATCATATGGAAATGGAAAAAGGTCCGGAGTGCGAACGAGAAGGTTTCACAGATAATTTGGAACACGAAAATGAAAGAACAGTGGAACCAAATGTACCTGAAGAAATGAATACACAAAATGAAGAAATAGGTAAAATGAACGAACCTGAGAGAAAAAAAAAAAACATGAAAAGAAAAAAAAATTAAGAAAGCCCAAAGAAGAAGTTAGCAGAAAAGAAAAACATTCGGACATCAGTGAAGGAGAAGCTGCAAGTGAAAAAGGAGAAGGAAAAGAAGAGGTGGAAAGAAAACAAGTAGAAAGAAAAAAAAAGAAGAACAAGAACAAGAAGATGAAGATGAAGAAAATGGTAAAGAGAAAAAGAACGAACAAGAGAAAAGTGTCGACGACTTGAAAGAAATGTCACTTAAAAAAAAACAAAAGAAAAAAAAGAAAAAGAAGAAAACTTTGAACGATGACAATTTAATAGAAAATAAATTTCTGGATAATGTAGCAGAAGAAAAGGATGAGTCGGAAAGTGACGAAGGCGAAGTGAAACATACAAACGATGGGGATTTTGAATTGGAAGAACATTTTGATAAATTACAAAATGAAAGCATAAATGAAAAAACAAAAAATCACATGATAAATAAAAAAAGAAGAGAACATTCGAAAGATGTAAGTGAAGAACTCAGTGACTTAGATTTTGATGGGAAAAGAAGTGACGTGGAAAAAAATGAAACAAATAAATTAAAAAAAAAAAAGACACATTTTGATGAAATATTAGAAAATATAAAACTTCGAAAAAGAAAAAGACAAACGATGTCAGATGATGAATGTATGCAATATTGTGAAAATGTTTTGAGAAACATGGTATCTGCTCATGAACAAGATATCAAAGCAGTTAAGGAAAATAGACCAGCAACGGCAAAATTACATATAGTAGATAGTATATCGCAAATATTAACAAAGCCTAAATGGAAACCGTATTTCATGAAATTAAACATTAATAGAGTTTTAGAAATGTGGCTAATGCCAATAACAAAAAATTCTTTGCCGCATTTTTCTATTCGTTCCAACATTTTAAAAGTTATTCTGCAGTTACCTATTACTATTAAATCCTTAAGAGGAAGTCAACTTGGAAAAGTCTTAACCTATCTACACACACATAAAGATGAAACAGAAGAAAATAAAAAAATGATAAAAACCATTTTGCAAAATCTCTTAGGACCTATAATTGGCATTAATGCAAATTATAAACATTCTTTAAAAAAAAGACAAAAAAAAATTATGGAAAATCCGAACTTTCATAAAATCATATTAGAAAAAGCGAAAACCTTAATACCAGAACGTATTTCCATTGAAAAAGAAGAAGAGCAAAATGAATCCAAAAGACACGTTACTGTTCCCTATAATAGTGAATGTTCGTTTTTAATTAATGTGCCTTCATCCATATCTTTTGATCACAAAAGAAATCAATCGAAAAGTAAACTTAAGAAATTAAGTGACAATTTTAATTTTATGAACCGTATGAAAAAATCACAAACTATTTCCATCGATGGAAAAGAAATAACAACCGCTCCATAGTTCATAAATTTAAGAAAAGGAAAACGAACACCTTAAAGTATGGGACACGTTTCATAATGGGAAGGAAAGGGTATAAAAGTGAATGATATCTTATTCAAATTGATAAAAAGAATTTCGTTGCATTTTCTTTTTATTGGTAGATGATATGTGCATAATGAATCAATATTTATACAAAATCATATATGTCCGCAATTAATACTATTTTAATGTTTTTCATTATTACATTCCGTTTATTCTAGTTTTGTTTTGTGATGTCATGAAATTGCAAATGTTCTGATTAATGACAGTGGCACGACGGCAAGTGAAATTCTTCATTATTTTAATTTCTTAACAGAGGAATGATCTATGGATTCTATTTCCTTTGTATAGATGTGTATAAATATATCCGCATGATAACACATGTACGGTTCTGCTTTTGTTGTTGTTTTTGTTTATATGTTTAATAATATTTTAATTAATTGAAATGTTTTTCATCTTTGATAGTTTGTAGCCAACATACGGAACTAGTGCTATATCCGTTGGACAATAATATGTATGTGTGTAGTTATGTATCCTATTTGAAATAATCGTTTGGTGACATAAAAGAAATATTATATAATAATTGTGTTTGCTATAAACAACCAAACTGTTCACATTTTATGCATATACATATAACATATGATGCTATTTTCATAAACAGTAAAAAGAACAATGAAATAATACATAATTGTTACTGTATTATTTATTTATTTAGTTTTTTTTTTTTTATAAAGATGAAAACTTCAAACCAGCTTTAAGTAAACTATTCCATTTCACTTTCTTTACCAATGTCCTGGAAATACCTACTGCATTTTAAGAAATTCCGAGAGACTATTTTTTTTTTTTTTTAGACGTCAGATTTTATAAAAGTATTCTTTAAAAAAGATAAATTTCATTCCCAAATTGGAAATGTAGAGAGAAGTTTCGGGATTGAAAATTCAAATAACAAAAGGTTCCTCACGATTTCCCATATATTTTCTGATCTTGATATGACTATTTATTACTATATATTACTACTTATGATGACTTATGATTATTTAGTGTTCAGTAATAGATATTCTTGAATTGAAATGTATAAGTGTATATATATGTATATATATATTACCCTCCTCGCCCTCCAAAAAAAAAAAAAAAAAAAGAAAAATACAAACAACGGTTATGTCTAAATTAACGTATTGTTTCTCCACAACTGCATTTTTTGATGTTTAGAGAAGGCAAAAAAAAAAGACCTTAAAAAGTGAAACATATATAAATAGTGAGTGTGCTTATTTAAGAACAAATGACATACTTATTTAAATAATATAGATTTGTGTTCACAATTTTGCAAATGAAAAAAAATAATGTATTCAACAAAATTAGAAAAAATAAAAAACAAAAGAAATGTGCAGTACTGTGCAATATAAATTAAAAAGGTAGTCTTTTTTTTTGGTTTTTAAGTTTTTTATATGTTCAGGAAAAATCATAAATAAATAACCTTCACTGATTCAAGAAATAAAAAAGCTAGCAACTCTTCTAGAACAATCCTACAGTATCAATAGCTTTTTATTTGTTACTTATTATTATTATTATAATTATTCATAATAATTATTCTTGTTAATTATTAGTACCATGTATTTTTTTTTTTTTTTAATTTACAACATAACAATCTATGTATTTTAATTTTTTTTGAAACGTTTTTCATTTTTGTTCAAATATAAAATTCAAAAGGAAAAAGAAAAAACTCTTTTGTTTTAAAAACATAAAGTAAATTAAAAGCCTGAAAAGGATAAATAAATATATTGAATATATTGTCTTGAGAAAATATAATAGAAAAAAAAAATGGTGTCGTTTGCTATTGGAATATTAGTTTTCTTTCTTAACACAACTGTTTATTTTTCGTTATTTTAGTTCCTTTTTTTTGTTTTTCTTTTTGTTTTTTTGTGACTTTTGTTTCTTTATGTATCAATAGAAAAAACAATGTTTCTACAGTAACATCTATTGATAAAACCAAAAAGCGTGGAGTGTCTTTTAACTTCTTATCTTTTTATTTTAAAAAAATAGAGATACACAAGTAGAAAATAAAATTGTGTCCTATAATTCCAAATACAACATACACAACAGTGGGGAATGGCACATAACCTATATAATAAAAACATTTTTGGAATTATTAATAAAACAACGAAGATGAATACATATATATAGAAAATATTGGAGAATTTTAAAACATGTGTTTTCATAGAGCATTAACTGATGACGTGTTATGAAACGGTAAAAAAAAAAAAAAAACCAATCATTTGGGGTTAGTCCCTATTTTGAGAAACAGTTACCATGTATATAGCTGAACTAAAAAATTACCACAAAAAAAAAAAAACGGAAAAAAAAAAAACGAAAGAAAGAAAAAGCTCATAAAGTTACATGAAGTTAGGGACAATGGAGCAAGTCAAAAAGGAAATGTCGGAAAAGAAGAAAAAGGACTTTGGTTTGAAGCACTTTATATGCGAAAATACGAATATCCTAAAAAAAGAACTCCTTAGTATATTTCGAGGTAAAGGTGACCAAAAAAGTCAAAAAAAAAAAAACTCCAAAACAGAAAATGTAGTGTACCAAGAAAATATGATTTGTCAAAATGAAGATATAAGCAAACGACAACATAGAAATATGAGTCTACATAGCATACAAGACTTAGAAGAAGAAGAAGATGACGAGTATATGTTATTTTTGAGATATATATATAACGACATTTCATCATTTATTGAACACACACAAAGTGATGCCTTACAAATTGCAGATCCTTATGATTTAGAACACTTTATGACAACCATTTGTAATGACATATGCAAAAAAGCATTTAAAAATGTGAAACAAGTTTTCAACTGTAATGAAACAAGGAATGGTAAAAATTGGGAAAATAGGGAAAATAAAAAATATAGAAAAAGTGGAACAAATGGAACAAATGGAAAAAGAAAGGTATGCAGGTATAACGGAAAAGAAGAAACAGAGAAAGAAACACAGGAAGAAGAAAATGATAAAGAAAAAAGTGATAAAGAAAAAAGTGATAAAGAAGAAAGTGATGAAGAAGAATACATCAAAATCAATCCCAGTGACTCTTTTTTTTTCATTCCTCCTTTTGAATACATTGTGTCTTATATTAATAAATTAAATATAAAAGATATACAACAGTTTATTAAAAACAACGATTGTGATGTCGACATTCACTGGGACATTTTTTCAAAGCAGTCCAAAAGACGAAATCATATAAAAAACTTCAATAAAAATGAAGCGAAAAAAGAAACAGAAAGGGAAAAAGAGAAAAAGGAGAAAAAAGAAAAAGAAGAGAGAGAACAGATACAACAAAAAAAACAACACGTAAAACAACATGAAGAGGAATGGAAAGAGAATTATGAAAAGACGATTACTTCTTGTTATACTGCCATTAATGATAATAGTAGCTCATATTATAAGGTCAATATCGATGAGAACAAAATGTACAGTTTTTTAGAAAATGAGAAACACAAAAAAGATATACACGATTTAAGTGAAAAGAAAAAAAGGCTCTATACTCTAGACCATCGAAATCAGAAATATTTTGATAAAAGCGCACATAACGACGACGACAAGAAGCAACATATATTTGATCATCATGAAAACAAAAATGATAAAGTATTTGATAAAAATAAGTATCATTCCTCTCTTTCTCCTTCTCTTTCTCCTTCTCTTTCTCCTTCTTCTTCTCCCTATTCCTCTTCCTCTTCCCATTCGAAAAATAGAAATAGTTGTAATTTAGCACCTTATAGTTCTACTTGCAAATGCAACTGTACAAAAATGGTTATGTCTGAAAGTGAACATTTAAATGAAATGTGTTATAAACATTGTTATATGTGTGATGTAGAAAATAAAACAAAAACAAAATTTGAAAAATCAGCTTGTGTTGAAAAACATATTTATGTAAATGATGAACAAGATACCAAAAAACAGATTTGTAAAAAAAACTCTGTAGAAAGTTATATATCAAAATTAGGAAAGAAAAAAAACGGTATTCTCTATAAAAAGAAATCAAGTATAAAGAAAGAGATAATAAGTCAATATGAAAAAAGAGAATCAATTGAAAAAGCTTTAAGTAATGAATTAAAAGAAAAACAAGAAATACATAAGGACGAAGCAACTGATAATAATAATAATAATAATATCAGTAACAATATCATTTTTGATTGTCACAATGTAGAACATCGAAAAGAACTAATGGTTACAAAATATAACGAAATGAAATTACCAAAAGTAATAGAAACAAACGAAGAAAAACAAAATGAAAAGTGGAGTAAAAAATCGTATCAAAAAAATCAAGAAAAAGAACAAAATGAGATAAATGAACAGAAACATATTCACGAAGAAAAACAAGCAAATACATATAGTTACAATAGAAAACAAAAGGTTGAAGAAATTGACCAATTACAGAAAAATGAATATAAAGAAAAATTACAAAAACTGTTAAGAAGTAAAAAAAACTTTAAAGAAGAAGTTACAAATAAAAACGATTTTCGAAAAAATGAAAATTTACATGATGATTATTACTATTTTAAATATTTAAATAAATCTGAAAATATTATAGACCCTTATCTTTTTACAAAAGCAGAATGTAAAAAAAAAATACGAGTAACACCATCAGCATTTCCTCAATTTTTACGAGACATACAAATTTGTGATGCTCCTCCAAAAAAAATTAGACTTAAAAGGTAAAACAAATTTTACAAAAAAAAGAAATGTATATGAAACAAGTATTACCTTAATATATACATATATGTTTTATATATATATATATGATATATAACTGATACGTTTTTTTTTTTAAATCGTATGGATAATTGTAGATGTTTTTGTTTATATAATAGATATAGATTAACATAATTGATTGTTCTTGTTATTTATTTCTGTTATATTCTATTTCACTTGTAAGTCATTTTATTTATTATTATTATTTATTATTATTATTTATTATTATTATTTTTTTTTCTTTTTTTTCTTTTTGGTGGGAATGTAGAACTAACATTGCTGTGAAGAATGAAACAGTAAGCAGAAAAAGAGTCCGATAAAAAGAAAAAGGGATAAATTTATATTTTATTTTATTATTTTGTTCTATAATTTTATTTAAGAAGCCTTTTTATATAAAGAATTATTATATAAAAAATTTTCATATAGAATTTATTGATGTTACTATTTTTTTTTCTTTCTTTTTCCCTTTCTTTTTCTCTTTCTTTTTCTTTTTCTCTTTCTTTTTCTCTTTCTCTTTCTTTTTCTTTTTCTTTTTCTTAATTTTTGCTGTTTTCCTTGTATTGGACAATCTACCCACATTATCATTCCCCTATTTATATTATGTTCTTATTTTCTCAGTATTGTAGAAACAAATCTGAAGAACGAAAGAAGAACAAAAAGAAATTAGATGAAAAAAAAAACAATATAGAACACCAAGGGAAAGAAAATGAAAAGGGAGGTGGTAAAACTTGACAATAAAAAATATTAAAAAAAAAAATGATTAGATAATAAAATTAATTAAGAACTTTTGTTCATATGTATATTTGAACATGTGTATATTTTAACATCTGTACATTTATAATGAAGTTGTACATTGAAGTTTAAATATCATTTTTTTTTTTTTTAAAACCAGAATTATATCGTTCTGTTTTATAAATCTTT
>LSRZ01000341.1:4098-16995 GCA_001625125.1 Haemoproteus tartakovskyi | reverse complement strand
ATAATTATACATTATCGTGCTATGTTATGTATAGATTAGCATTTTTACAAGTTCATCATTTTTCTCTTTTCACTTAATGATATGGAAGTTATATATTGGATTTTTTTTTTATTAATTTAATTGACGTATCTGAGAAGATTGGATAAAGAACAATTTTTTTTAAGTTTCGAAAATTGTACCTGAATAATATATATCTAATAGTTTGTGAATGATGATTTTCTAATGACATATACATCATTTTGTTAACATGTATAGAGTAATTTATATATAAGATTGTGAGTTTAGCTCAAATTTTTTTTTATTCTTAATTAATTACATGAGAGAAAAAAATAGTGCGTTTATTTTTAGGGAAAAGATTTTTTTGATGTTGTATTTTTGTAGTTGAAAACATTTTTTTAAATATAAAAATGACATGATAAATTTAGAGATTTTTCTCTTTCTATTTTAAAAGGAAATTTTTTTCTTAAAAAGAAAATTGAATTGTGGTAAAGAAATGTTTTTTATTCGATTCTTGAAAAGGTTTCATTTATTTTACGAAGCAGACAAAACTTAATCATCTAATGTATAAGTTTTTTATTTCTTTTTCTTTTTTTATTGTCAACTAAGAGTAATTTTTTCTTTGTGTTGATTTTTGTCTTTCTTGTAACAATGTTTAAAGTGAAAAACTTCATAATTTGTTTTTTTTATATTTCATATTTTGTTTACTGTTTATATTAAACAGAATTCGAGCTTTTTTTCATAATTTCTCAATTGGTGATAATTGTTTCATTTCGTCTCATTTTTTTAAGCCATTGTTTTGTTAATATTTTAATATTATATTTTGTTATACTGAATGTTTTTTTTAAAATATACAATTCCATTTTATTCGTTTTTTACAAATTGGAAACCTTTTCGAAAAATATATATGATTTGATTTGCAATTTGTTAAATAAAATTCCCAATGATCTTTTTTTTATGAAGAGAACAAACATGTAAGTATGTAATGTTAATTTCGATGAAAATTTTCCATCATCTCTAAATCACTTATATATGAATAAAAGAACAATTGATTTTTGTAATTCAGTAAAAACAGTTGAAATTATATATACACATTTGTTGTTTTGAAGGGAAAAAAAATAAATATATTTTTGTTAAAATTAAGAAAACAAGAGAAAACATTTCATTTTCTTTTTCAGTTTTTTTTTTTTATTCATCACATCTGTAAAAATGTGTAATTAAAGGGGAAAAATAACGTTATACATTTTTTTTCCTGTGTATTCTATTAATTGCACAAAATTAAAGAAAAAATATATATAATATATATGTAAGATATATAATTTGATCTATTAAGTTGACAGATCTGAACTTTTAAAAAGTTTTCTTTTTATCTAAAATAAATTAAATGTTCGTTAAAAGGAACCATTAGAGATTTATTTTATAAAGCCGTAACCATAAACAAACGTCTTTCATTTAAAATTTGAAATAACAATTCAATTAAACATTTCGACTAAAATGTTCGACAAACACTTTCGGTTGTAATTTTTAAGAAATTATTTCATTTAAAGAGAAAAAATCGTTATATTTATGTTATGTCATAGAACAAATATTAAGTTAAAACAAATATTAAGTTAGAACACATATTAAATACATTTTTTTCTAATGTACAAATTTATAGAGAAAGAACGAAACATCGTGTACATTTCAAAAATTACAATATAGATTAGTTAGAATAGATATTTTGTTCCACTCCACTTTCTTTATTTCTGGCAATCTTGATATATTAGTGAAAGCACATAATCGCAGTACTTTTTATGGAAGAATTGCTTCTGTTTTGTAAATAGTATAATTCTATCATATCGAGGAAAATTGAAAATTGAAAAGAAATTGTAAAAACGCAAAAATGTAAAAACGTAAAAATGTAAAAACGCAAACATGTAAAAACGAAAATGTGTAGTAACGGAAAAATGTAAAATGGAATACTAATTGAAATAGAGACAAAAGTAATAGAAATTTTTTTTTTTTACATATTTTATATAATCTGAATAAATCAAAAGAACTAATTGACAAGAAACATACAATCAGTTAACTATCTGTAAAAATTGAGTTGATCCCATAAAATTACCATATACTTTTTTATTTGAATTGTGTAGTTTTATTTAATGAAAGATAGTATTTAGAATGGATGAAGATTTGCTGAATATGTTAGATTTTCATGAACTGGTGGATGAAGAATGTATTGGTAGGATAAATGTGAATGAAGAGGTTAATAAAATGTGCGTTGAGTACCTAACACAATCAAGACATTATATAGAAAATAAAAAGTTAAAAACATGTGAAGCTTTTATTAATGGAATAATATATGAATTGAAAAATGAACCATTCGAATATTTAATTTTTACAACAATAAAAATATATTGCAATTTACGACTTCATAATTATCGTTCTGTTTCTGCGGATTTGAATAAGATAGGAAACTTAGATAACAATGTACATTATAAATTCGAAAATTTTTCATCAAAATATAAAAGAAAAAAGGGCAATATGATTCCTTTTATTTTAAAACTGATGAATTGTTATTACCCATTTACGTTGAATTTGTTTTTCACTTCTTTTGATCGTCTTTATTTGATGATAGAAAATTATGAGAAAGGGTTGCAGATTTGTATACAGAAAGTAGGGAATATAGGAAGTAGTGAAGATGACCAGAAAGATAACATTAATGAAGAACAGTTATATAGGAATGCTTATAGAAAAAGAAGAGATACTTTTTTTAATCATATTGTTTTAACTTGCTATATATTATGTGATTTGTTGTTGAAAAAAGATTATATTCAACAGGCTATTGAATTGTTGCAAAAAAAAATATTAACATATAATCCTCAACATATTAACACGATTTCTTTAATTGGGAAATTTTCATTACTTATGGGTTGTTTCGATAATGCAGAACATGCTTTTAACTTAGTAGAATGTTTGTCTGAAGGAAATGATGGTCATATTAAAACAAATGACAATTTGTTTAATCTATTTTTAGAAGACTACAACACCGCTCTACAAGAAATTTTAATGGTTGGTCCTTTTTTAAAAAATGAGAAAGGCGGGTATAATGAAAAAGAAGATAGAGGAAGTCCTGTTTCAAATTATGCAATTTACTGTAACAATTTAGCAGTGACTTATTTTTATAATGCAGATTTAAAAAGCTCTATACAAATTTTAGAAAACTCAATAGGAGAAAATGTTTTAAATACATTTCCCGCTGCAACAAAAAATTTAAACTATTTTTATGAACTGTCGAAAGCAAAACCAGAAATATCAAGTAGAATTAATGAATTTATCAAAATGAATCTCAGCGAAGAGCAGGAAGTTCAAGTATTAATCCCAAGAAGGAATTAACGACAACCACACTAACAAAGGTTTCAGTTTTTTTTTTTTTTTTTTATGTAATATGTATATTTGCCAATGCAAATGTTCGAATGAAAATGGGAATGAAAACAAAGGGGATGAAAAAAAGGAATGAAAAAGATCCATTTTTCCACAAACCATTAATGTTTCAAAATTCGATCTTTAACGAATTGACAATTTCTAATCTTTTGAATATTATCATAAAATTTTTTAAATGTGGAAGTTGGGAATTATAAATTATGTGTATTCTTCATCCAATTCTTCATTTACAACAATTCAAATGAATTAAATAAATCAAATACAACTTTACAAATTGCTACAGCAACATATAAAAAGGAAAATTCTTTTATAACATAAAAAAATGAAATACAATGTCATTAATACCAATTACTGAACCAATTATATATAAGTGTTAAAACAAAAAAAAAGTTACGAATGCGTCGAATTATAATTATAATAAAAATGAGATAAGTAATGTACGCACAGTGAAAAGATTGAAGATTTTTTTTTCAAGCGGAATGGATAATGCTTGAAAATCATGTGCTCCCATTTTTCGTTTTTTTTTTTTTTTTTTTTTGTTAAAGTTTTCAAATTGTGACAGTTACTAAATAGTTGATACATATGTGAGAAATGCAAATTTAATAACGAAGTATAAATTGAAAAATAAAAATGTTATATATATAAGTAGAAATATATGTTCACAATTGCACGATTAAATACGTATTTATTGATATGTATACATTAAAATAAAATAAAAAAACACAGTCATAAGAGAAAAAATAATGAACAAAAAAAAGAATTCACAAAAAGAAAAACAAACAAAAAATAAATAATAATAATAAAATAGAAACCGGACTAGTAGATCTAGGCTTTTGTAAAACATATATACACTGACATCAAACTTGAACTATTCCGAATACAAGGTATTTGCAAGAATGTCATAATATATCGTAAACAAATGAGAGACACACAAAAGTTATATAAAAAACAGATATATATATATATATATATATATATATATAAAAGATGGTATGTAAATGTTCTTAATAAAATGAAGTAACAGGGATGACACCCCTAGAACGAGCGTTTGTAACTATTAGAACATATTGAACCGTTATTTACAATTTTGTTTTCATTCTTCCAGTTTAAAAGGTATGAGAATTTTAATAATTCCGTTTTCGTGACTATAACTAATGGCTTTTTCCATAACTTTTTTTTTATCCTATAAATTCTCATAAAATACCCTTCATTTATTTCATGAGATACAAAATATTGTTCGGTAAAATTTTCGTAGGGCAGCTTCGTTCCTGAAACAGTGAGTTCATTAGTTAAGGAATTAAAATCAATTATAAGGTTTTCAATTTTCCCAGAAACGAAAAAACAGAGCACAAGTTTCTCTGCATTATAAAAAATGTCGACAAGAGGCTTGAAGTCAATACTTGCTTCTATTGTTTTATTTTTAATTTCTTCTATATAAATATGTCCCCCTTGTTCTTCTATGCAACATCCCGGTTTACAATTAAAGCATTTTTTTAATACGGAACAAAACGTTGAAGATATCCAACAATCTCTGGAAAACAGACAGCATCGATTATTATCTAACGTTGCATTGGGGTCCATATAATTCTTTTTTTCAGATGTGGTACGCATGTCGTGTTTTGGTGAAGCACCCCTTGCGTTTTCAAAATATCCATCTATGTTGCTATTGTTATCAGAAGTATCAGATACAGCTTTGTGCAATTCAGGATTTTTTTTGTTATTCTTTACATATGGATTTATGGAATGATTATTTTCCCCATTGGAAATGACTTCCGATGTTTGATGATTACTTCGTTCATACTGGGAATCATTCGACGATTGGTCCAGAACTAACTCATGCCAGTTTAAATTATAAAATACTTTTTCGGCATTTAACTTTTGTTTCAACAGCTCTATATCACTCATTGTAATAATAGGTGTAATAATAGGGGCGTTGTCCGTCCAAATCTAGTGTATGTAATATTAAATAGGAATAAAAAGTGAATTAGAAAAACAGAAAAAGAAAAATACAGCACATATAAAATAAAATGAAGTAAAATGAAATAAAAAAAAACTAAAAAAAAAATGAAAAACGAAATAAAATAGTAAAGACAGAAAGAAAGAAATTGAAATGAGAAAAACTTCAATATTTAATAAAACGTGTTTATCTGTAAAAACAACATTCTTCTGATTCACATGTTACAATGTTTGAAAAAAAAAAAAATGAATAAAAACATATGTCTTCATAATTGTAATTGTATTCAACCTCTGTGCCTTCAGAAAAATTGAAAAATTGTGTTAAAATATTTATTGATTGATGAGGTCCCATCAGCAAATAATTTCAAAATTGTCAGTGTTGACATTGAGTACCGAATCCTTTAGGAAACAACTAACATATAATAATAATAATAATAATATTGTTGTCAAGGCAAATAATGATTTATATATATAGGTGTCTATCAAAATAGTATACATTTAAAGGTATGAATATAAATAAAAAAAGAAAAATAAAACGTTTTTAAATATACAAACATGTGAGTTAGGTAATTTTTATAAAAAAATATGCACTCATATATAGTTCAAATGGGCTTGTATGCGAATACAGATGTTTTAGTAAGAATATACACGTTTTTTTCACTATTCAATATTTTGTCCAATTTTTTCAACAATGAAAAAACAATAGAAAAAACTTGACAGAATAATAAGATTTAATTCATTCTTCCTTAAAATGAAAGTTAATAAGAATAAATCGAAAGAAGCAATACAAATAAAGTCCTCCATAGCAGGCGAAAAAAAAAAAAAAAAAAAAAAAAAAAAAAAAACTAAGTAACTTTTTGATTGTTCTGTGTTGGCTACATGTGCATGTCTTACAATAATGTCCGATGAAAACTGTTTCAGATTGTTTTTTCCTTTTTGTATATCTTAATATATAATGAAAACCCTGAAGTGAATCCAAATTAAAAAGCATGAGAAAAAAAAGATTTAAAAAAAAATATATTTTTCACAAAATTTAAGAAAAATAATTATTGCAATAGAATTTTTTCTTAAGAATGAAAATCTTTCGATTTTGGCTTTTAATTCAAAAATAACTTTTTTTTTTCAACACTTCAAAAATATTCGGTGCAGTATTATTCACCCTCATTGCCACTACTCTATAATGGTAAAGAGAGAATGACTGCACCTGAGATATTCTAATACAACATATAACATTTTACTAAAAATATGTACATTTAGAAAATAAGAGGACCCACTAGAAATGGGAAAATTTTCGATTCTATTATTTTTCAGTAGAAATAATGTAAAATGCGATAGAGGTGGTTCTTGATCTAAATAATAACAAATGAAACTACGTGGTTTGGAGTATATTTTTTCAAGATTGTATACTTACAATAAAAAAAGGAACTGGTAGTATGCTAAAAGGAAATACATTTTTTATATGGAACCCACGTTCAAAAAAAGTTTTTTCATTCACATATTGTTGACGTTCTTACATTTTCTCAAACTGCTTGTGTTAGAGATTTTATTACAGCGTATTAAAAATTTCAAACGATCTGTATTTTTTAAAATTTTTTTTTTCATCTTTATTAATCTTTATTAATTAGGAATTAAAAACGATATGTCATTAGAACAAGTCTATGTATTGTTGAAACCATTTCAGAATTCAAATAATAAGCGGAGCTTAATCTTTATTAATTAGGAATTGAAAACGATATGTCATTAGAACAAGTCTATGTATTGTTGAAACCATTTCAGAATTCAAATCTTAAGCGGAGCTTATTTTTACAATATTTTAGAAACATCATATACTAATTATACTAATTGTTATTTGAAAAAGTCATGAATTTGTGAGTTTTTTTTTTTTTTTTTTAAAAGTTCATAAGAAATAGATAAGTCGTCGCAAAGAAAAAAATGCACGAGTTCAAAAATAAAGTTCCAGAAATTATGAAGTGTAATATTAGCATATGTTAAATAATGTACAAGCGAAAAAAACGTTGACTAGGAGCAATTACAAAATAAATATAAAGATTATTTTTAATTTGTAATTTACATAATAAAGAAATGTTCTTTTTACAAAAAATAATAAACAAACTAAAAAAAAAAAAAAAAAAAAATTAAAAGAATAAATATCACAAGTTCCAGTTTTTTTTTTTTTTTATATGTGTATTAATTTCAAAAAGGTAATATGAAAATAGGGTAGTAGGTGTTGTTTAGGTTTATTGGTTTTCGTTTAGACATTTTTTGAAACGTTTAATTTCACTCCTCTTACGTCGTATTCAGATCTATCAACAATTTCTGATAAGTCTGAGAACTGTGTTTTATTTTTGTCAACAATAGTTGGGCCTCCTTGTTTGTGTACTCCTGTGTAACTTGATTTGTCATCATAAAATCTTACATTTTCTGTTTTGGTACCATATAATATAGGTCCATTCGAAGCTTCATTACATAATTTGCTAACAAATTCATCATAGTTTAAATTGTGTTTTTCGACTAAACATTTGATGGCTTCTACGAATTGATCATAAGTTATTCTCTTGGATCCCTTGGTTTTGACCTTTGCGAAAGTAATATCGACATCGACTGCTGTTAATTTCTTGTTTAATAAATCTGAAAAAAAAAAGAAAAAAAGGGAAAATGAACATATTCGTGTGTTTTATTTTTTCATATACTTATTGCAAGAAAACTAGCAGATGCTTTTGAAAGAAAACTAGCTTTGAGTACCAAATTAGAAAACGTAACAGAGCAGTTGTAATAAATTTGGATGTATCTGGAAATAAATAAAATTCACTACATATATTTGACGTATAAGATATGTTGTGTAAATTTTTTACTGGAATCCTTAAGAATTTTGACAAATGTCCGGCTATCCATTTCTGGAGCGTTCTTGGTGTAAATTAAAAAGGCTTTTTCCATGTTTTCAAAAATTAAAAGGTTAAAAGGTTAAAATAAAAAATCCTTCAAGTGTAAGAAATTCAATTCTTTCACCGCTTCACTTTAGATATAGTTTTAAAAAAAAAAAAAAATATTAGATAAATTTTGCTCTATAAAAATACAGATCCGTAGAAATAATAAAATGAGTAAATGAAGATAGAAAATAGTATAAAGTGTTATATTAGGAAAACGGTTAACTGTGATGAATTTTTGTTTATTAAATATATTATTTACAAAAATAATATGAAAGTAGATTAAAAGAATTGAAAAAAATAATATGTTGGTTCTTTATTTATACTTAACAAAAAGTAATAAATTTTAAAAGGTTTGTGTTTAGCGGAAAGGGATGTTGGGATAATTTCGGAATTTAAATAAAGAGAAAGACAATTCAAAAGTTGGAATAAAATTGTGCCATACTTACTATTTTACAATTTGATCCTTTAATTTGTTTTTTTCTTCATCAGAAATTCCTCCTTAGTACAAATTATGTTACTCTCTAATTAATATTTATTTTTGGAAATTAAAAGACGGATTATAGGTTTTGTTGTTGCTCCTTGGAGAGTTTAGTAAAATTGTTGTCGTGTGCACTCATTTTAAATTGGCTAGTCTAAATAAAAAAAAATTATTTATACATATTTTCTAATTTCTCTGATGCATGCAAATACATTTTAACGTTTAAAAAATAAATGTCTGCAATTTTTTTTTTTTTTTTTTTTTTTTTTACTTTCGCGATAATGACCAAACGAATTTAAGAAATGAGAATAGTTCTGTTTGACAATCGCTTCAATTTTTGTTTTTCAGACTGATATTTCACATCTACTTATCAGTTTATAAAACTGCTTGAAACAAGGCATAAAAATATATTCTTGTACAAATGGGAAGCTTATGCATAATTGTTTAAACAAGTCATGCTCCCAATATCCAAGATCCTATTTCCATATTTTGAAAATTTAAAGTGTGTAAACACATTTAAAAGAGCTCAGTATAAAAGGATCATAGTAGTAATTCAATAAAGAATAGAGTTCCTTGTCCGTAAAACGTACGCAACGACTTTTCTTTGCACGTACCTAGAGGAATTAAAACATTTTTTTTTAAAAAAAACAATTTGCAACCGAATTTAATAAAATGCTTGGATTGAACACGGTTCTGAAAAATCCCCAATTTTCGAAAATATTGGTAATGTTGGTTTTCATCATTTTGTGGATGCATCTGTTCATTTCATGTGTTTTGTGATCCATGTACCGTTTGTATAACATATTAGGCATAGATGTCACTAGTATAAGAGTGAGTCACTTATATTTCGATATATTAATGTGATGTGTATGTTGTTTATGTTATTATGCATTCGTTCCACCTTTCGACAGATGTCGGTGCGTTTTTTTTCCGACCGAAAAAGGAAAATTATGAACGGTACCGAATACATAAGGAGAAAGACTGGGTATGGAGGTCGGATAAGAAGAAATCGTCAAGCGCCCGCTTACAAAAGATAGACACTTTGGAAATTGTTTTTATAAAAATAGTTGAGTTCACTTAAAAAAGATAGACACTTATGAAATTGTTTTTATAAAAAATAGTTGAGTTCACTTAAAAAAGATAGACACTTTTGAAATTGTTTTTATAAAAAACAATTGAGTTCATTTATAAAAGATAGACACTTTTGTAATTGTTTTTATAAAAAATAGTTGAGTTCACTTATAAAAGATAGACACTTTTGAAATTGTTTTTATAAAAAACAATTGAGTTCACTTACAAAAGATAGACACTTTTGAAATAGTGTTTATAAAAAAGAGTTGCGGATGTAGAAGAACTTAATTTTGTAAATACAGTGTCATGTGATGTGTAGTAGCTAAACTGTTTGATGTAGAATATTTTGAGCGTGAATATTACACACATTAGAGAAAATAATAGGGTGTACAGTATACGCGCCGACCCCCAACGGCAGCACATGTTTTTATTATATCATATGTTATGTTTTTTCCTTAAGCATTTACGCTGGAAATCTCATGTTAAACGTGAACGCGTGGAATATTAATTTTTAAAAAAATAAGCGTATGTATAGATATTCAGGGACTCCTCGATGTCATAAACATAACATACGCACGGACTTTTAAAATAAAAAGAGATAATGACAGAAGAAGAAACTCAATGTTAATTATTTCCCATAATTAGATTTAGAGGTTTCTACTTGTTGATATTTTTTTTTTTTCGAAAACTCTCATTTTTGCTGATCTAGAAGAATTGTTTTTTTTTATTTCTTCTGCTGTGGGTGTAATTACTTCTTTATTAATTTGTGTCCATAAGTCTTTTTTATTGAGAACAGTTTGCGTTACACATTTATCTTCTAAGGAGTGATATGAAATGGTAATTAATCTTCCCAATGGTTTCAATAATTTATGTGCAGCCAATAATAGTTCTTTTAGAGCATTTAATTCGTCGTTAACATAAATTCGAAATGCTTGAAACACTCTGGACAATACTTTATTATTTGCTTTGTAATTATTTTTACATGTTAACAAGACAATGTTTTTTAAATCCATTGTGGTTGTAATTGTTCCATTATGTTTCCTCCAATACACAATTTTCTTTGCAATTTTTCGGGCCTTTTTTTCTTCTCCTAGTGATTCCATTATAAATTGTAACTTTTTTGCACTGAATGTGTTTAGTACGTAATGTATTTTTGTATACTGATGTTTTGATTCCTTTGCATCACTGGACTCAGCGTTATGCTTAACATTTTTGTATTTCATAAAAGAATGTTGCATATCATCTTCATTATATTGGTCCATGTTCATATTTAAAATTCCATCATACTTATAACTGAATCCTCTATTGTAACTTTTCAGTTGGTGCAATGAAACCCCTAAATCAATTAACATACCAGAATAATTTTTTAAAGGCAATGAGTTTTTATTGAGTAAATGGAGAACGTTTCTAAAATCTCCATGTATCATAATGAGTTGATTTGATTTTACATAGGTATGTAGTTTTTGCTTCGTATAATATAAAGCTTCGATATCTTTATCAATTGCAACTATTTTGGAATTTTTAATTTTCTTCAAGATTTCCAAAGTGTGTCCTCCACCTCCTAAAGTTGCATCAATGAAGCATTCTGTTTGTTCCTCTTTTGTATTTGCTACATTTTTCGTTTCATCTGTTTTATCCACTTCATTAATAGCAATGTCATTTCGTTTCAAACATTTCCGAAAAGGTTTGACATCACTTTTCTGGTCTAACTGGTCTAAATTATCCTTCGAGTTGTCCTTTTCCGAAATCTTATCTTTACATGTATTCACCTCAGAGGTTTCATTTCGACCTAAAAATTGTATAACTTCTTTTAACATAACCGGTTTATGATATTCATAAGAATCAGTGAAGAGTATGGAACTAGTGTTTTTTAATTCTGCATTTTTTAAAACAATGTTTCTATTAAAACACAGTATATCTTTTTGTGGGCTTATTTTGGGGGAAGAAACAAAATGTAGTGGTTCGATATATCTCGTGTTAACAGTTAGGAAATGTGTTATTAAGAACCATACGACCCACATATAGTTTGTAATATGACCCATCAGTTTATTACATTTTTCAGAACAATTGAGCTAAGAAACGAAAAAGTGTTAATAAAACTTTTAACGAGTTAAAATATAAAACACAAAATGATGCACTGTTAACATTTGAACTACAACCTTATAACCCAAAAGATAAATTTAAGTTCCAACATACTATATAAAATATATATAAAGAATAAACATTTTTTAATATAATATTTTAATGATTAATCAGATACATAATATTCTTTTAATACAACATTGTATAATATCATATCATTGTATAATATTGCATTCTTTTATAATATTGTATAGGTCTATGTAGTTTAAACATCTATCTTTTTCCATAATGTTTTATTTATATAAATGTACACATCGACTTAATCTTACTCTTACGACATACACACATATCTAATACGTATAAGGTTTTTTTTTTTTTTTTTAAATCCTTTAAAAACTTCTTTTTTCTATTTTTTTTATATCAAGCGAAGTTTTATTATTTATGATGTATTATTATATCTGATTGAGGATCTAAAAGAAAATATTATTATTTATTTAAAATTTTATTTCGATTAATAATAAATATAAATGGTACGTGGTAAACCCAATAAGAAGCATAATAATATGAAATGAACTTTCCAGATTTCAATTTTTCTTATTAACAATTTTTTTTTTAAGTTAAAATTATTTAATATTTAACGGATTATAATTTTTTACTAAAAGGATACATCTTTTTGTTTGTAATTCCTTGTTTTTGCTTCACCAGTAAAAATCAATGTTTATTTAATACAAAACAGAGATGCTGTATTTTTAAGGTAATGTTAGCATAACGATCCCAAATTGATTTAATCATGTAAAACGAAAACTGTGTTTGACCGTTTATCAAAAATTATAAAAGAAAAATATATATGTGTAGCAAAAATATATGTATATATAATATATTTATATTATCTAGATTAATGAAAAAAAAAAAAAAACTCTCTGCATTAACTTTATATAAATAGTAATAAAATATATGTATAAC
>LSRZ01000340.1:0-13057 GCA_001625125.1 Haemoproteus tartakovskyi | reverse complement strand
AAAAACTAAAACCCTAAAAAAAAAAAAAAAAAAAAAAAACTTAAAAAAAAGTAAAATATATAATGTAATAAAGAAAAATCATTAATTATAATACAATATTAAAGTGTTTTTGTACTGACTAAATGACTGTCTCCATTCTTTTATTGTATTTATATATATATATATATATATGTATGTACATATATATGTATCTGTTTTTATAAGAGAGGAGAATTAAAATGAGAAGTGATCAATTAAACAAATTATTGTATTGCATGAGCAAATGAACGAATATTGGGGAATTGGAAAATAAAAAAAATATATATGTATGTATATATATATATTCAAAAACATATATGGAAACACATATATGAATAATGAAGAAATATAAGAAATGTTGTATTAAATCAACATTCTAACCGACCGTAGTCAATTCAATACTTGCATTTTTATGATTTTATCGACATTTTTGAAACCTGGAAAAGGATGACATAACAATAAGTGGCTAATGACCAATACGAATATATGTGTATAATTGTAGTTGCACGATGTTTTCTTATTATGAAGTGCTTAACACAGACAATGATTTGTATCATATGTTTACTTCTTTTCTCTTATTTTCGTATTATATTCTACCTTTTTTCTTTTCTTTTCTTTTCTTTTTCTTTTTTTTGTTTTTTTTTTTTTTTTTCGTTTTTGTTTTTATTTTCCATTTTTTCTTTTCCCCATTTTCCGTCATTTCTTTTCCTTTTCCATGGTTTTTTTGTTATCTTTTTTCCGCGTGATTTATATATACATATGCCCAATTAAAAACGACAGATGTGTTGAGTTAAATGAAACAAAAGAATATAGCATTAGCATTAGCATTAGTCTAGTAAGCAAGTCTTTACTCATAATTTTTTTTTATCTAATATCAATCATATTTATATTAAAGATAAATGAAATTCGCCTAGCAGTATCTGTGGTGTTGTGTGTGTGTTTCAGTTATTGTAATGTATATATATTATATATATAATATATATACATTTTTTATTGTAATTTTGTTATTAATAAGGTTTGTTTGTTTGTTTCTTTTTTTTACTTTCTTTTTACGAACTATAGAAAGTAAATCATTTGAACATAAATTTCGTCCGACTACCTATAAAAATATGTTTTGTTGTTGAAATATTTATACATATATGTTATATTTACATATATGTAGGCATATATATACATATCTACCTTTACGGAAAAACATATAAATACTGGTTTTTAAATACTGTTGTTAAAGATCTTGTGTCAAAAGAATTATATATATATTATATATATATATATGTATAGATTTTTTGTTTTCTAAAATGTAATTGATTCAAAAGGAGAAAAAAACTACTTAATTATTTTTGGATATATAAAAAAGGATAGGATATATGCTAAGTATATATAAAAATTATATATGAGAGAAACGAAATAATGATAGGAAAAAAAAGATTTGTAGAAGTTGGTACAAAAATGTGTTAACATATAGGTTTTTAAAATAGACTCTGTGTTCTTTTCAGTATTATTTAAACGAAACTTATTATAGTGTCGTATTTTTTAAATGTCCTAAAAACTGTATCTTACCAAAACTGTGTATTTACACAAATTCTAAAACATATGTAACAGATTTACACTTCATATATTTCCTGCACAAAATTCCACTTGCTATGTCTATCATAAGGTGCATACTAAATGATGCTTACTTTATTTCTGAGAACGCCAAAAAAAAAAAAAAAAAAAAAAAAAATTATATATATATATATATATACATGATATATATATGTATATAAGCTATGAAGGAAATGTAGTAAAATCGAACGGTGTATGTGTTTTTGTATCTGTGACATCTAATTAGTTATTAATGATTTTGTTCTTATTTTTTCATTACATTCTTAAAGAATAACTGTATATATATATCTATATGTTTTATTTGTTTACGTTCTTTTCAATGATTCGATAATTATACCACTTTATTGAAGTTTCTATTTTATTATTCTTTATCTTTCCGTTTTACTTTTTCATCTTTTCTTTTTATTCTATTGATTGTATGTTATCTCATGTTATTTTCTCTTTTTTTATCGTTTTCTTTTCATTTCATTTTCTTTTCTATCCTATTCTATGTTATCTTATCATGTTATATAACCTATCATATTATATAATTTATAATATTATATAACCTATGATATAAGATGCGTTCTTTTTAGTTCATTTTTCTCCTTTCCAATGTGTCTTTAGATGATGTCATTTCACATTAAAATCTTTTACACATAACTGAATGTGATTGATTATTGTAACGAAATTGAACTAAATTGAACTAAATTGAACTAAATTGAACTAAATTAAAGTAAAAGGAATTGAAATGAACTATACTATACCATATTATATTATACTAAACTAGACTACACGACACTAAATTAAATTAAGATATACAAAATCAAATTAAGATATACAAAATTAAATTAATATATATAAAATCAAATTAATATATACAAAATCAAATTAAGATATACAAAATCAAATTAAGATATACAAAATCAAATTAAGATATATAAAATCAAATTAATATATACTAAACTACATTACATTAAATTGACATCTATTTTTTCTTTTAAGATTAAACTTTAAACTATAAAGAAAGAATGTTCTAAAATGAAGTTTCGCCATCTTTTGATATGTGTATTATCCTCTTTTGTTTTGGGAAATGTTTTTGCTAAAAATGCCCCATCATCTAGCAGTAAATTTTTTTTAAAATATAAAGATAAGTTTTGTTTATATCCTGAAAATATAATTGAAACAAATAAGTTTGAAATCGCTTCAGATGAATGTGACAAAATTGCCCACACAGATGAGGTAACACAGAAATTGTAGAAATAAACTAAAAGAAAAACTATAAATATTAATCTATCTATACTAAAATATAACAATAGAATAATATAATTGATTTCTTTAACTTGTTTCAGTTTTTATGAATAAAATATGAAATCTCTTTAATTTTTTTTATTATTTTATTATTTTGATATTTATAAAAAAAAATGATATATGTCAAAGTAACAATCTAAATATTACAAACTGGTTGACATTATCTGTTTTTTTATTTTTACTGATGTCGAAACTCTTTTGTTTATATTTTCTACATGTATCAACTGATATATATATATATATATATATATATATATTTATTTTTTTTTTTCGTTTTTTTTTTGTTCTATTTAGAGAAAGATTATATGGCTATCATTTGATGATGATCGTATACGAGCTCATAATGGACTGTGTCTAAAAACATTTAAAAACTTATTGGTAGTTTCTTCTTGTTCTCCTAATCCTGATGAGACATCTGAAAAATGGAAAATAGACAATGAACAACATCTGAAAAATGAAAAGAACCAATGTGCACAAATGGCAGGAAACAAATTGTTTTCCTTCAATTGCAATAAATTGTCTACTACAGAATTTGAACTAAAAAAATTTTCAGAAGAAGAAATGAATTTAATGAAAACAAGATATGCACAAAAAAAGTTAGAAAATATAAGTCAAACAGACGTACTTAATTTACAACAAAAATCTAGTGCCGTAATATCTTCATATAATGATATAGCGAAAGAAATAGAACATATGGTATTAAATGAACTAGAAATAGAAAAAGAAAAAATAAATATACTTCAAGTTATGAACGAAATAAAACTAATACTGAGCAATTCTTCTATGTTAAGAGAATATGGCACTGGTGCTCTGATGGTTGTATATGACAGTATAGATACTGATACTACAAATAAAAAAAGCTTATTAAAAATTCCGTTGGATAAATTAGAAGTAAATGAGAATCTATTAAGAACATTAGGATTAGAACAAGGAGAAATGAAAATTGTAATTTCCAGTTTTTTAAATGTTCCAGAAGAAAACAAATATACTTTTGTAGCAAAAAATATTAAAGAAAAAATAATTATAAAATTAGGAAACAATGAAATTATTTCCAATGAAAATTCTTCAGCCGATAAGGAACTTACTAGTGCCCTTATTCATTTACCTAAAAATATATTAATTCCTATTACTATTGAAATGTACTCAACAAGCGGAAAACCTTCTTTCAGTTTATACTGGAGTAATAATAATTTACCAGAACAAATAATAACATCTATGTATTTATATACAACTATTTTTGAAAAAGTATGTTATCCTCGAATGATAAAAACGATTGAATGTTCGACTACTTTTGAAAATGTACAAAACAGTTTCTTTTGGGAACAAAATCAAGAAATGCATTTTTTGTGTCCTTCTGAATGTTTTGTATTAGACAAATATCCTATTTACAAAAAAAAAAATGTAATATCACTTTGGACTGATAGTTGTTATGATTTGAAATCTAGTATTTGTGGATCTGCTGTAGAATCTAATTTTATATCTAACAACTTCGGAGGTTCTATAAGTATTATAATTAAAGAAGTAAACAATGAAAATGGAAATATAGAAAAATGTGGTTTTGTAGTTCCTAACGATTTAAACAATAGTGCTTGGGAAGGTATAACTGATATAAAGTTGGTAGATACGGATGATTTCTTTACAAATTTTGAAACAAATAAAGATATATATAGGGGTTATAAAGGTATCGTATCAGATGATAAACACGCATTGCTCTCAAAAACAGATCCTTCGAAAAAACATATTACAGATATAGACTTACATTGTGAAGGAGGTCCCATAAATAAAAAAAAAAATGCAGAATATGAAAAAGATAACAGTAATGATGGTAATGGTAATGTTAATGGTGATGATACTAGTGATGATGAATTAAATGCAGGTTCATTTATTGTAAGAAGAGGAAAATCTTCAGATCTTCTACATAAAAATGAATCAGTAGTTGCAGATGTTTTCGCATTATTTGAAAATTATAAAGAAAAAAAAGTTGATATTACTATACCTGGATGGACAAGAAAAAGCTGCAACGATATTCAATTATTTCTTAAATATAAAAAAGCAAATGATCTTTTCACCTATCCTTCCCTTCTATTATCTTGTAATGACACTTTTGAAAATATTTCTTTTGAAAACAGTTCTACAATTAATGCAAGATGTCTCCCTTTTTGTGACACAGAGAAACCAATTATTGGTTCTTTTATTTATTCTCCTCATTCTCCTATCTGTAAATCGGCAATACACTCTGGAGTTATTACTTATTATGGAGGAATTATAGAAATCACAAAAATAGAAAACATTACACAACATTTTCAAAATACACAAACAAAAACAGTCACAAGAAATAACGTTGAAGCAATAATAAGTAGTGATGAGAAGAACACAGATTCTTATTATATTTCCAAACCAACCGGGATATTGTGCAATTATCCCAGAAATTCTTTTAACATAAATCAATCATTAAATGCCGATGAAGCCGGGGTAGATGTAGAAAAAAGACAAGAACAAAACGAGATGAATAAAGACTTCTTGTATTCTTTTCTAGAAATGGAAACCCCTCCCGCTTCTTTGGTTACAATGAAACATGCCATGTTACAAGATCAATTACACAAATTACATCATGTATATAGTAAGGATGAATATAAACAAAAATACTTTCCTCATATAATTCAAGAAGAACAAGAACAAATGAAAGGGACCTATTCAGAAATAGACATTGATATACATAACCCTCAAAATGTCAAAGATACTACTACTACTACTACTGCTACTACTATCCCTTTTGAAGATATGCATACAAAAACAGAATTTTTAAAACTTAAAGAAAGTTTTCAAAAAGACAAAATACGTTTACAAAATATGTCTTTAAAAACGCAAGCAATCTTTGCTGATTTATTGAAAAAAGGTGCAAGTCTTAATACTCTAAGTAATGAATTAACTAGAATAAGAATTGCACAAAAACGTCACCTCGAATTTTTAAAAGATTCACAATCCTCTATTATTGCACTAATAAAACAATTTGGTATTGTAACCGAAAAAAAAAAAAGAAGAATAGGACAACTAGAAAAGGCATTAAAAAATATACATCCCCTAACCATAGAAACTTTCAAAGAAACCTATGCCTCAACAAACATAAATAATAATTACATAATTATAGATTCTAGAAACAATATAAATGGACCATCCAATTGGAAAATCGAAAAAATTACAAAAGGTAATTTGGTCTCAGCTATTACTAATGACAGTTCCATAAGATCTACTGAATATTTATATGGAACTTATTTAATTAAAAAGTACACGAAATTATGCAGAGGCTTTTTTTCTACTGATGTCCAAATTCCTTATATGGGAAGTATAGGTATTATATTTAAATATGTAGATGATAAAAACTATAGCAACTTTGTAATTAGCAGAAATGAATATTATTTTGTAGAAGTTACAAATGGAGTGGTTGGAAAAAAAATTAAAAAAAAAGAACTGGACAATGCATTTCAATTAGGAAACTGGACCAAAATATTAATTGATTTTGGAAACAATAATGCAAGAATATATATAAATGACGAATATGTAACTGGGTATAAAACGGAAATTGAAACATGTGGTCTTGTAGGCTTTGGAATAAATGGTGCTAGTGAAAAAGTATTTTTTGATAAAATTGTTATTGGTTCATTAGATCAAGAAAAATATTACAAAAAGACCATGTCTTCTTTAGCTTCGTTCGGTACAAAAAAAATAGAGAAAGAAGAAGAAGAAAAAGAACAAGTAGATGTACATTCTGTTAGAGAATTATTTGATGAAAAAACAGTAAGAAAAAAAAGTACTTTAAGTACAGTTGGTGAAGTACATGAAGAAAAAGAAGCAGAAGTAAAAAAAGAAGTAGAAACAGAAGGAATAGCAGAGATATGTAAACCATTTGAAGAAAAGTTTCAATATCCTTTAGAAACCAATTGGCTTACACAAGAAAAATCCACATGGGAGGTTACAAATAACTCTTATATGAATTATGTTTTTAACAAACAAGCACCTGAAGATACTTATATGTTTTCTAAACAACATAATAAAAGTGACATTCTTACACCTTCAATAATACTTTTGAATACGCAAAATATATGTAAAAAATTACAATCGTATTTATTCCAAGCCTTAATTAATGTGGACAATTCATCAAAAGCAGGATTTATTTTTAGAATAGCATCTACAGTTAATTTTTTATCTTTTATAGTAGACGTTTCAAGTGTATTGGGAAAATTATATTTATTGAAAATAAAAGATGGAGTTCCTTATCAATTAGTAGCTCCTACTCATGTACCGATTAAAGAAAATACATGGTATAAATTAAAAATGCATTATGACGGTGCACATATAAATGTTATTTTTAATGATGAAACTGTTTTTGATGCAAATGTAGATGAATCTACACCATCGACATCAAATGATCTGGGAAATGTAGGAAATATGAGAAATATAGGAAATTTAGGTTTGATCGTTTTAAGCGGACAAAGTAAATTCAAAAATATTCGATTCATTCCAAATCCAAAAGGAAAATAACAATAAAAAAGTAACAATATGAAAATAACAATAAGAAAGACAACAATAAGAAAGAACACAATAAGAAAGACAACAATAAGAAAGACAACACAAAAGATTCCTTTTATATACCATTCATAATACCAATAAATATACCAATCAATATACACAGAATTTATTTTTGAAAAAAAAATAAAAGTTTATAGAATTAATAAAATTATGGAAAACCTTATTTAATTAAATTTCAGTACATTAGACTACTTTGATGTATACATGTTTGTATTGATATCTGATAAATAAAAAAAAAATACAACAATATAATTTTGTAAATAGAAAATAATAAGAAAAGATTTAACAAGTCTTCTATTACATTTTGTTATATTCTGACATTTTCCATATGCACTACTATCCATATATTAAATGAATTTAGCATCTTATCATAAATGTGAATTATTCTAAGGCTTTACCTTTTTCCATGAAAGGGATATGGAAAACAAAAAAAAAAAAGAAAAAAAAGCTTCTTTCATTCCATATGTCAAAATGTCTTTTTTTTTGGGGGGGGGAGGAGGAGGGAGTTACTTATATTTTTAAATGGCAATATGAAATGTAAGAAAAAAAGAAAAATTAATTATTTTAATGGATTTGTTTTCTTTTTTCCTTTCGTTTCTTTTTTATAAAACATATATCTATATATGTAACATGTTAGAACTTTTCATCTAAAACCTTTATCCTATTATCTTGTTATATTCTCTCTCCTATTTTACTCTATTCTATTACCTATTCTGCTTTAAATTAAATTTTTTTTTTGTTTTTTCTTTCTCACCCATCCGTTCATTCGCCTAACATTTGTTAATGTTTTTTACACATTCTTTTAATTTTCGTGTTATATATTTTTTTAATTCACTATTACAATAAGTAAAAAAAAGAAAAAACAATCAAAAATGTTCCATACGGATAGATACTTATGTTTGTTATAAATAGACATCTATCAAAATAAATATACATATATTTACAATTACCACTATTAAAAAAACAAAGATAATATAAAGAATTTATTTGAACTGTAACTAATAGATCCCCACTTTACAACATTTTACAACTTAATTTACTGTTGTTTAATAAATATCACTGATATGTTTCCTTTCTTTATTATTCTTTTATTGATTTTTTTTTCTCTTTTTTTAAATATAAACAGATACTACTTTTTTAAAAACATACAATTTTAAAACAATTCCATTTTAAATATTATCGAATCATAATTTGATTTTGTTTAACCTATAGGTATTTTTCAAACAGATTGAAATATTTGAATGAATTAAATATAGTTTTCCATTTTCATATAATAACAAAAGATCAAGTGAACAAATCAGCACGTGAACAGATACAAAAATAAAGAAATGAAAAAACGACAAAATGAACAACAGTATAGTATCACTCTTTTTTATTTAACCTTGTAAAAAAATTCTCATATACCATAATATGACAAAATTTTCAATTTTTCAAATTTTCAAATTTCAAAAGCATCGACTGTGAGTACAATATAAAATAAATGCGGTTGTTGAGCATGACTGATAAACCATTTTTTAAATTACAAAAATAAATTATCCAATTAAATTAACAAATACGAGAAAATAAATATATTAAAAAAAAAAAAAAAAAAAAAATTACATTTTTAATATGCATATGTTATACATATGTATACATATATAAATATATATGTTTGTGAACATACCATATATATGCTTTATTATATTTCCTTGTTTTGTTAAGAATTTGTTAAAACGAGTAGAACAAAACAAATTGTTAAGTAGTGATAAATATAAAATTGAAAAAAAAAAAAAAAAAACGGTTGTAGTAGATATTTAAAAAAAATATTTATTTATTTATTTTTTTTGCGACGAATTTTGTATATTATTCAAATATATTGTATTTTGTTTTATTTGTTGTTTACAAAATATTTATTTTCTGTGGGAATTTTCTGAAGTGAAAGCAATTTATAATTTCCAAAAAAAAATTACTATATTAACAAAATGTCGATAAGCAAAAGAGGTTCGATTGTAAAAAAGAGAACGAAGAAATTCGTTCGTTTTCACTCTAACAGATTTAAACGTGTAAAGGTAATCATTTTTGAAAAAATGAACGAAAAAAAATGAACGAAAAAAAATGAAAGAAAAAAAAGAGAAAAGAAAAAAAAGAAAAAGAAAAAACAGACGAGGAACAAAAAGATGATAAAAAAAAATGAAAAGAAAAGGTACAAACCTTATACATTTTTCTTCTAGGAAAAAAAAAAAAAGAAAAAGAAAAAATAGTATATGATATTTCCCCAAAAGACTTATTAATCGTGTTGAATACTTATTATGTTTATTCCCCTTTTGTTCCTATGTTTATCATATTTATTATTTTCGTTGTTCACTTTACTATTATTACAGCCTGCCTGGAGAAAACCAAGAGGTATTGACAATAGAGCCCGAAGAAGATATAGTGGAACGATTTTGATGCCCAACATCGGTTATGGAAGTAACAAGAAAACGAAGTATTTATTACCGAATCACCGATATAAATACACGATTCATAATGTTAGAGAATTAGAGCCAATGGTAATGAACAACAAGAAATTTTGTGTACAGATTGGACGAAGTGTATCAGCCAAAAAAAGGGGAGCTATTTTGCAAAGGGCATATCAACTTAATGTTCCAGTTATCAATGCATCAGCAAGAGTTACAAAACAAGCAGAAGAATAAAAATCTTGAAAATGTATATTTTTGTATAAAATATATCAGCGTACATACATACATATATACTTACATACATGTACAATACTACCATTTGTGCTGACTGGGCCTTTTTTTTATTTAGTTTTTTTTTTTTTTTTTTTTACTTCTATATTTTTTCATGTTGAACTTTTAACTATTTCGAAATGAAAAAGAAGGAGCACTATAACATTTAAATAGTACGTTTGGACAAATTAAGTGTTATTTAGAATTTTCTTTTTTTAATTTTCGTTCAGGAAATCTTGATCTTGAACTGTTTATTTAAATTTGATATCTTAAGGGAAAAATAAAATTGTAAGAAATTGTTTCTTCATAAAATTTCTTTGTCTGTTTCTCTTTTTCTTTTTCTAATTCCAATATCAGTTTTTCTTTTACTTTTTCTTTTGCCTTTTCTTGTACGTTTGATCTTTTGTCTTTACACAAATTTTCTCGTTAGTGAAATGAAGGGGTAATTAGTGCAGAAACAAGTTTTAACATACATTAAGCAATGGTCCTAAATAAAGAATACAAAACACAAAGTTATCGAACAAGCACTATTACACATTTGTCTAATGCGTCCATGTCTTTGTAACAAAATACGGAACAAAATAAAAACCACAAAAAAAAAAAATAAATAAAAAATAAACAGAAAATGGAATTAAAAAAATTGTCAAATGAAAAAAAATGAAAGAAAAAAAAAAAAAAATAAAAAACAAAATGGGGGCTCAGTGTTATTAATAAATAAATGAAATCTTGACATACAAGGACATCTCAGTTCATGTATACAAATATGACAAATTAAAAGTGATTTATAAAAATGGGGAGAAAAAAAAAGTATGATATAAAATAAACAAGTCTATTGTTAAAAAAATTTTAAAATAAAAACAAGATTGTTAAAAGATAACGTTTTTTTTTTTTTTTTTAATTAGAATATCAAGTACAAAAGAGTCATTTTATTTTTATATATTTTTTTGTGGCATGAATAAAATTCTTCACACTTTGCTGCCTTTCTTCTTATTTTCATATATTCATATCTTCTCTTTTTTCACTATCTAGTTCATTTTTTTCTTTCTCCTTCTCCTTTTCCTTTTTCTTTTCCTGTTCTTCTTCTTCTTCTTCTTCTTTATTTTCCTTTTTTTTATCGTCCTTTATTTCTTTTTCTTCTTCTTCTTCTTCCTCCTCTTCATCTTCTTCTTCCTCTTCTTCATCCGAAAAAATGATTTCATCATCAGACATATTTCTCTGCAATTCAAATTGTTTTCTTCTTTCTTCTTCAATTAACATTTGTTCCGTTTCTTCTTTTCTGCATTTCTCCAAATCAATGTTACTGATATCAATTTTTATAGCATTGTTTATTATGTTAATAAAAAATTCTCCTTCCTTTTGATTTTCCGATTCTTTATAATCATTAGGAAATATTTTTTGATCTAACCTTAACAATGCTAATATTCTGGAAACATCTTTTGTTTTAAGAATTTCATTTTCTAGTGTTTTACATAAAGATATACTATATTTAAATAAAAACTGTTCCCCTTGTTTTAACAAATTTTCAAAAAACAATAGTAGTGCCTCAAATGTTAGAACATGAACATTTAATCCTATAAACCATTTAGAAACAAAAGCTTCTGGAGTTATTAAATCTTTTAAATGATTAAACAGAGGGATATGAAAATGTTTTAACACTTGTAAAAAAACTCGAGAATCTCTTACATATGCTTTAGGCATAGCTTTAAAATATCCTTGTAAATAATATTTATGTAGACCAATTACTATTTTCATAACATCTTCTGGTTTTAAAAATAACAATAAAAAAGAAGATATAAATGAAACTCCTTGATGATAATCTTTCGTAATTGGATAAATTGATTGTAACACTTTAATTAATTGTTTTCTATTTTCTTCACTACTAAATGTTCGAACTGCATCTAATTCAATTATTCTTAATATTTCTTTGTCTTCACATTTATCTTCGAATGTAACATCTATATCTTCTTTGATATAACTTTTCATTAATTCCGGAAATTGTTCTACTCGTTTACATATATCCTCACCATTTTCTTCCGTTATATAATTTCCGTTTCGATTTAAAATAGGTGCCTCCTTTTCTTTCTCCCAAAACACATGACTACGTATCATTTTCTTATGTTGTTTTATTTTATATTAATCTACTAATTTGTTTATTTCTTCTTATATGAATTACTCTTCCTACTTTTGTTAGTCGTTTTTACAAATTTTACAACTTTTTGTTTTTCTTCTTCTCTTCGTTTTTTCGTCTTTTTTTTTTTGTGCCTTTTCGTCTCTGTTTGCTTCTTGTTTTCTCTTCCTGTTTTTTATTATCTCACTTTTTCTCTCTTTACTCCTTTTTCTTTCGATTATAACCTTTACGATTTACAATCTTTTCAATTTTTAATTTCTTGAATTTCTAATCTCTTCAATTTCAAGATCCTTTTTTTTTATTTTTGTTTTCTCTTTTTTTCTTTAAAGAAGAAAACACAAAAGAAAAATGACATGTATAGAATGGTTATTGAATTTTCTCTTCAACAGACTATCTACCAATTGTTAACTTAAAATATGAATGGATATAAAAAAAATAAAAAATAAAGGATCAATTAATATTTCAGTTTATCTTTAAATAAATGAGAACCATTTAATTAAATCATTCAGCAAATTCTCATCATTACATCATACAGAACTGTTCACAATAGAACATACTTTTTTGGAAGTTACAGAATAAGGTGAAATTATTACCTTTTCCTTTTTCTTCTTTCCCTTTTCCTTTTTCTTTTTTTTTATTTGCCTATATTTGAAAAAATATAAAAAAAGAAAACATAAAAGAAAAAAGAAAAAAACAAGAAAAAAAAAAAAAAAACAACAAA
>LSRZ01000338.1:5429-19495 GCA_001625125.1 Haemoproteus tartakovskyi | reverse complement strand
GTAGTAGCTGTAATAATAATAATAATAGTAGTAACAGTTGTACTGCACTAGTAATAGTAATAGTATTAGTAGTTATAACAACACTAATACTATGACTGACAACATTAATAGTAATAGCTAAGTTTCTATATTTTAGTTTCTAGTTTTCTAAAAATTAAATAATAAATTAAAATACATTACTAGGTTGTTGATATCTATGCATAAGATCTAATGTACAAGATATATATTTTTTTTTTTTTACTGTTATCAGAAATATACAAATAATTTTATGTACTATCTATAACAATCCATATCACAGTCAACATAATAATTTTATTTGTATATTTGTATTGTTTAAATATTTATTATATTATATTTTATATTTTTATATGAAAAACAATATGTCCCTGATAAAAAAAAAATATAGAAATTGAAATTAGAAATTAAAAAATTGGAAATTAAAAAAAGACAAAAAAAATAAATAAATATATATTTAGCCATCCCAATCTCATCACATCAAATTAACACGCATAAATCTTAAAAAAAAAAAAAAAATTAATCTCATCACTCTTATGTGTATATGTACATAGTCTGTATACATATATACAACTTCTATAAGTCTTAATATATTATTTGCATTTTCTTCAAGCCCCTTCTTTAAAAAAAAAAAAAAAAAACTCAGAACTATATGAACATGTGAATCAAAATGTTTATAATTTATATTTTCTAAACCTATGGCATATGTGTGAACAGAGAAAAAAAACTAGAAAAAAAGATATTTTTATAAATTTCTTTTTTTAACCAAATAATGTTTCGAGGAAATGAAAAAAATGAAGACGTATCGAAAGAACAAAAAGAAAATGATGAAACAAATGATGAAAAGACAAACTTTTTCTCTGAAAATGTTGAACTTCTTGGAAAAAACATAAAACAAAAATATTATAAGGTTTTATTTCCTGAAATATCACTGAAAAAGTAATAACATATAATAATACTACTAGTAATAATAATAATAATAATAATAATAATAATAAAATATATATATATGTGTGTATATTTATGTATTTACACATATAAACAGGTGTATACTTTCAATTTTTAAATAACAACATTTACATCTGTAAAAACAAAAAAATATTTTAAACGAATGTATGTTTTACTGAAAATATTTTACTACACATGTACATTAATATTTATGTATACACATTAATTTAAATTGCATACATATATATTATATATGTATATATTTTTTATACGATGAACTCTATATATTTCATTTTCATCTTTCTTTTATTTTTTTTTCCTTTTTTTTATTTCCTATTTCTTATTTCTTATTTTCCTTTTTGTTAATATAGAGTCATTGTATGGATATCTTTTGCCCAAGTATTGATTTATATTTTTTGTTGTTTATTAAGTGAAAATTTAGAAGCACCAAATGTTCAAGTACTTATGTTTTTCGGCGCCACTTATGGTCCTGCGATCAGGTATGAAGATTCTACCCCCATATAAAATCGGTAGATTTCCTAATAATTCTCTTTCGTTTTTTTATCTATTTCTCTCTTGATTTTTTGAATTCTCTTTTTTTGTTCTTTATCTGATTTCTGTATCATTCGATTTCTTCTTTTATTCTGTCAGACAAGGAGAATTGTGGAGACTAGTACTTCCCATATTTCTGCATGCAAATTGGTGGCACCTGATTATTAATACATTGTGTATATTAAACTTAGGATTAACAATAGAAAATAAATATAAAACAACTAATTTTCTGTTAATTTATTTCGGATCAGGAATTATCGGAAATATATTGACAACTGTTTGTAATCCATGTTTATTAGCCGTTGGTGCATCAACTAGTGGTTTTGGTTTAATTGGATGTTCTATTATTGAAATATTTTTAGCTTGGGAACATTTAAATGCAAGAGCTAAAAGACATTATTCTCTTAACATAAGTGTATTTCTGTTATTTTTTTTATTAGTTAGTTTTTCTCCTACTGTAGATATTTTTGGTCATATTGGTGGATTCATATGTGGTGCTTTCTTATCTTGTCACTTCAACAGATTTTTAGGATATGACATGTAAAGAAAAAAAAGAAAAAAAGAAAAAAAGAAAAAAAACAAAAAAACAAAAAGGAACCTAAAACATCAGATCATCATTATTATTATTGTTACTAACATCATAATTGTATACATGTATATATACACATATATATATATATATATATATATATTTTGTATACGTGTGTATATATATATTTAGTTTTTTGTTCGTTTATTTCTTTATTTATTCTATTTTCATATTTATTTTATATTCATTTTAATTTACAGTTACAATTTCAATTTATTAACATTATTCTCATATTTTATATATTTCCTTTATTTATTTTCTCTTTTCTACTTAGATTCCAAAAGTCGTTACACTACGGGTTGGGTTTCCTTTGCGGACTCATCTGCATATATCTTCCATTTCGATTATTTCTAGCTGATCTTCCATGTTAAGTCACTAATTAATGTGAATTTCTCTTGATATTATTTTTCTCTTATTTTTCTCTTATTTTTCTTTTTTTTCTAATTAGTTTTTCAATTGTTTTTCCATCATTTTTCTTGAAATTTTTGATTCTTGTGAAAAAATATGCATCGTTTATATATATATATATATATAATGCTTTTCCAATAGAAACGTAGAAAACTGTTTTTTTTTTTAATTTTTTTTTATTTTTTTATCACAAATAACAAAACTTTCTTCAGTTTTAATATCAGTTCATGGTTCTCTTCCTTTTTCTTTGTTTTGTATGATTGATATATTGATTTCTGTATGTTTATCATCGACATGCTTCTACAAACACTTTGTGCCATCGAATCAGAGTTTTCGTTTTTCTTTTTTCACTTTTTCTAACACGGAAATCAAAAGAATTATACAACTGATTAATGAATTTTACAAATGTGTGTTTTATTTCCACATTATTTAATGTATTAAAACATGACAAAAAATAGTTATATATATCTTCTTCTTTTATGATTCTATTTAGACATACCATGTAAATAAAAGAAGGTCTTATAAATTCATTAGCATATAAAAAATCAAATATGTAATTTTTCTTTTTTGTTTGTTTTCGGATTCTTCTTTGGGTATTTACTGAAATGATCGAATTTTCCCATTTTTTAAAATTTTCAATAATTGTAGTAATAATTATGTTTAGTTCTTTTAATTTATTCCAATCGTTTTCTTCTTTTATTTGTTCACACAAGTGGGTTGATGAAAATGGAAATGCTAATATCTTCGCCACTGTTTGCTTTGTACAACTTAAATAATTTTTTAGTTTGTCATCACATATAATGGGTAACAATATTTTTAGCAATAAATAATAATTGAAAATAGGATCAGGTACATCTACATATTTATTTAAAATATTCTCTACACAATTCTCATTTAATAAATGAAAATCCATATGTTTCTTATAAAAGAAAAAATGAATTTTATTAAAATATATATACAAGGCTTTTTCGAATAAATCAGAAGTGTAAATATTGGAACCTGTGAACTGGAATAAATTTTGTAAAATAAAAAAAGACTCACATATAGAACTTACTTCATATAAGCTTAATTGATATTTGTTTTCTTCTTCTTCTTCTTTTTCTTCTTTTGTTGTTGTAACTGCCTTTTCTTCTTCTTCTTCTTCTTCTTCTTCTTCTTCTTTGTCAATTATTATATTCTTTCTTTTTAACTTTTCTTTTGTACGTTCATACTGAATTACACTAAGATTTATACAATGTTCAAATGTATCACGAAAAAAAAAGAGGAATTGTTCATTATATTTTAAATTTGAATTTCCTAAAGATGCTCTTACAAAAGATTTTAATAAATAAGGAAAAACATAAGCAGCTTTTGTTTGATTTTTCTTTTTTTCAAATAAAGAAATATCATATGTATCATCAGACAAATAATTTATAGGAGATTTTTTTTTTGGAAACACTATCTATATTAGTTACATTATTTTGTTCTTTTTTATAATAACCAAATTGGTACATTAATGCTTCTAACAAATGGGTAATTTTCTCTGAAAAATGATTCTTATCTTGTACTCTTGATTTTCTCATCTTTTTTAATTTTTTTTTTTTTCTTTTTAATTTCATATATATAGACGTATCTGCCCACCAATTAGATAATAAACTGAAATGACAAAAAGAAGATAAAATAAAATATTTCAAAATATATTCTGTATTGTTAAGATTTGATACAAAATTATCAGTCGTCCTAATACATTTGTCAGCTAAATATTTCAGAGATAAGAACAAAAGATACTTTTGATTTCTATATTTTCTTTTTTATTTTTTATTTCGCTAACTGTATTTTTTATTTGTTGAAGTTTATTTATTTTTTCTTCGTTTAATATATTAATACAATCATTTACATTATTTGTATCACTACTAGTAGTAGTAGTAGTAGTAGTAGTAGTAGTAGTAGAAGTAGTTGTAGTATTAGTAGTAGTAATAATATTAACAGTATTATTATCAGTATTAATAGTAGTAGTACTTTTTTTATTTCTACTGTTCTTATCATTTATTGTAATATAAGCCTCTTTTTCTTTTTCCTGATCTATTTCCTTATATTTCTCCTTCTCTTTTTTCTTATATTTCTCCTTCTCTGCCTGTGTCTCTAACTTTTCATTTTCAAACAACACATAATCACACTGTGTGAATGACAAAAACAGATTACTCGAAAGTAATAGAACATCTCCAGGATTTAATAATGTTATATAATCTTCTAAATATTTTTTTACTATTAAGTTAAATTTGGAAGAGTAAAAATTATCATATAATAACAAATTTTGAAAAGCAATCACCCCTTTTCTTCCATTTATATATTTTAAATGAAAACTTCTATCCATCAGATTGTTAAAACATTCGGTATACTTTTCTAAAATAAAATAAGAAATTTTTCTATTACAACATATTGTATAGTAACAAAATAAAAGAAACACATTTTCATACTGATGAAATTTTTGTAAAAATTTCCAAAAAAATGGTTGAACTAATAAATATCGATTTATTATGTTGCTTACTAATTTCATATATATTTTATTTTCATATAAATATTTCATAATATAATAACAATATATAATTTTATTTTCTTCTGAATATTCCTGATTTTTAATTATTAAAAATAATATTTTCTGAAATAAACGTAGATCATCATGTATTTTATATATTATCAGCATTTCAAAATATTGAAATAAAAATTCAAATTTCCCTTCTGTTATCATCGAATATATTTTTCTTTTTACAGAATCTTGGAGTTCCGTATTTTCGATTGTACTCTTTGCAATAATTTCTTGATATATTTTCGAAAAGGAATAAAAGGAGCTAAAAACAAAATCACTCTCTTTTTCCTTCAACAACATTTGTAATAGATTCAAAACATTTTCCTTTTCTGTCTGTTGCTCCTTGTTTCCTCTTTTAACACATAATTGTGGTATAATGTGTTCGCTAATTTCACAGTAATCTGCTTGGTTCCTAAAGAATGGGTCGTCTTCATTTTTTATTTTGTTTATGTCATTTATACTTAATGGTTCTATACCTCTTTCTATTTTATTAATTTTCTTTTCCTTAGCTATATCATCTTTTTCGATCTTTTTTTTTTGAAACATAAATGTACGAATATACTCTTTTGGGGAAAAAACAAAAGTGTTTTTAACTTTTCTTGTCTTTTTCTCATTTTCTAAACAAAAAATATTTAATGAGACATAATTAGAAACCTTTCTTTCTATTTGTTGCAACAACAACTTTTTTCTTCTGTATAAAATGACAAATCGACTTTGTTCACAAATCATCCTATATCAAATAATGCTTCCTTTTCTCTATTAACTTCGAACTCATATAGATTTTCTGTCATCTGTTCCATTCTCTTTCAGCAAAAACAATTCCGACGATTCAAGCGATTCGACTTATTCTATATACTTATTATATCGTATTCATCGTCTCTTCTGCTTCCATATATATATATACATATAATGAAAAGTATTATTCGCCACACTTCTTCATTTTTACTTTTATAAAAAAATAAAAATGGAGTAAATGATATGTAATAAATTTGTTAATGTGTTAACAACTAGCTATACAATTTTTTTTTCTTTTAGCTATATCTATTTTTTTTTTTTCAGTTATATCTATTTTTATTTTTTTAGTTATATCTGTTTTTTATTTTTTTAGCTATATCTATTTTTTATATTTTTTTATTTTTTTACAACAGTCTTTAGTTGTCATAACAAATAAATAAATTATAACTTCTGCATGGATACAATGATAAAATTATATTATATGATGAAAGAATATTGTTTGTAACAGTTTTATTCACTTATATATCTTACTTTCTCTTTTGAAAAGATAAAATTCCTGATAGTATATAATTCGGTTGCTGTCTTTTTCTTTCTTTTTTTTTTTTTTTTTTTTTTTTACTTTTCTGTAGTGAATGAATTCTACATCTTAGTTTAGGACAACCTCTATGCATTTCCGAATGCTCTCCTCTCGTTTTTATAATTTCCGTTTGTTATGCTTTTTTTTTTTCTTTATTCTTTTTTTTGTACAGGTACAGATACAAAATGTTTTTTGTTTTCTTTTGAATAAAAACGTCCCTTTAAAGAAAAAAAAATGCGACCACATAGATTTTCTGTTGCCTTATTTTGGTCATGTTAGAAAAAGATTCAAAAGTAGCAATGTGCAGCAAAAGACAAAAGTAGTATTGAATTTAGCACACTATGATTTTAACACAGTTGAGAAAAAATGGCAAATTATTTGGAATACACATCAACTGCTTGATGTAGATTTTCAGAGGTTCAACCGGCAGGTGCAAAAACGGATTAGCACAAAAGAATGCCCACAAATAAACACCCAAACAGACACTCTGACCAAGAGAAATGAGACATATGAAACAGAAATAAAAGAATATGGGGAAATCGAGTTGGAAGGGAAAAAAGAAAACAGACCAATTAAGAACCGTATCGAAGAAGTGAAAAGAAATATCAGCGATGATCAAATAGATATAAAAGAAAGTGGCAGAGAAAAAAAGTTTTATGTGCTTGACATGTTCCCCTACCCATCCTCAGATGGCTTACACGTTGGACATATTCTCTGCTTTACTGTTACAGATATTATTTGTAAATTTAAAAAAATGAATAACTTTTGTGTTTTTCATCCCATCGGATGGGATTCATTTGGTATGCCATGTGATCGATTGTCCATGAAATTAAAAAAAAATCCGAAGCTAATTATCAAAAAGAATATTCAAAATTTTAAAGAACAGCTACTACGTCTTGGATTTCTTTTCAATTGGGCTTCGGAAATAAATACTTCGGATGCAACCTACTTCAAATGGACCCAGTGGATTATCATTCAAATGCTTTTGAAAAAAATGGCTTATAGAAAAAAATCATATGTAAATTGGTCTCATCTACTCAAATGTGTTATTTCTAATGATGAATTAAAACATGAATTGAATCTAAAGAATTGTGGAAATATAAAAGATTTAAAAATTCAAAAAGTAAAATTATTACAGTGGTATTTAAGAATAACCAAATATGCAAGAAGATTACTAAACGATCTAGACAGCTTGGATTGGCCTCAAAATATAAAAAATATACAAAAAAATTGGATAAAAGAAAAAAAGGGCATACTAATAAAAACAAAAGTAATTAATTATAAAAAAAAAGACCAGTTATTGTGTAAAAATGGAAATAAATGCGACTACAAATATCCACATGTCGTATTTCAACATCCTTTTCTGATACCAATGCATTTCGTATTTCTTTGGATAAGTTACGCCACAGAAGCACAAAATGAAGAAGATATTGCTTCGAACCTTAGGGAAACAAAAAAATGGTATACGGGCGAAGGATATCAATTTTTTACAAATGTTTTAAAAATTGGGAGAGTTGAAGATAATAGAATCAAAGAGGAAAAACTAGAGAAGGGTCAACATTATGATTTTTGTGTAGGACATGGATGTTTCTCGAAAGGGCTCGACAACAGATATGAATGGGGTGAAGAATACATACAAAATTGGAAAAAAAGAGAAATTGTTACTAGCATAAATACAAATAGAGATACATATACAAATATAGACAAGGATACAGATACGGATACAGATACGAATACAAATACGTATACAAATATAGACACGGATACGGATACGGATACAAATACAGATACAGAAACAGATACAGAAACAGATACAGACACAAATACAGAAATATATACAAAAACATATATAAATAAAAAGATGAAAGAAGAAAATGTGGGAGAAAAGAAAGATCAAAAGTTCAATGATTCTTATGTCTCTATATTTCTAGAAGAAAATGTGGCCCCTTTAGAAAATGACAAAATTGTTGTTAGTGTCAATCATCCCAATATTAAAAAAATTATAAATAACGATGAAACATTACTTAAATTTGTAAATCAGACAGTTAAAGAAGATGACACAAGTCGATTAAAAAATGAAAATTTACATTTTACAGGATCTTATATATTTAATCCTATTTCAAATAAACAAATCCCTATATATGTGGGTGCATACATTTTAGACAATCATAAAAAGTATCTCTTCGTAAAAATAGAAAAGAGCGATAACAAAAAAGAGATTAAGAACGAAGAAAGAAAAAATCAAAAGAGAAGAAAAATGTATGAATTATTGTACAGTTCCAGTTTCAGTAAAAAGAAAAGGTTATACAATTTGAGAGACTGGCTTTTTTCGAGACAGCGTTACTGGGGAGAACCTTTTCCTTTTCTTTATAAAATAGAAAAAAATATATGTAATGATGATGAATATAAATATAAAAACAGTGTCTATAATGACCAATACAAATATAAAACAATTAAGGGTGAAAAAGGAAAGAATGAAAACATTTTTATTGACAGCGACCTTCCCTTGTGTTTACCGAAATTTGACAAACAAATATATGAACAAGAGAAATTAGAAAACAGTAATAATAATACTACCTCTTCTAAAAAAATGAAACCACATCCTATATTATCGAGATTTAAAAAATGGATGTTTGTAGAAAAAAATAACGTACAATATAAAAGAGAATGTAACATAATGCCTCAATGGGCAGGGTCTAGTTGGTATTATTTAAGGTATTTAGATTCTCAAAATGAAAAAAAAATATTTAAAAAAAACAAAGTTAATTATTGGCTTCCAGTTGATTTATATGTTGGAGGAAGTGAGCACGCAGTTTTGCATTTATTATATTCTCGATTTTTTCATAAGTTTTTATATGACTTAAAATTAGTAAAACATAAAGAACCATTCCAAAAACTGTTTAACCAAGGATTGCTTCTTAATGTTTCTTCTTTTTATTTTTTCACAAATTTAAAAAATGAACCAGTAAGTGCACATATAGTGAAAAAAATTCAGGTCAAAAACAAATCACTACCTGAAATCAAAAAAAAAAAACAAAATCAGAAATAGGAACAGAAGTAGAAACAGGAACAGAAACAGAAGCAGAAACAGAAGCAGAAACAATAACAGAAACAAAAACAGAAACAAAGAAACAGTTGAAACCAATACCTCAGGATATAAACGACATAATTAAAAACAATACATTCGTTTTAGAAAACGGTTATAAAAAATTTCCAGTGGAAGAAAATCTATTGATACAACAAAATGGAAAGTATTTTTTAAAAGGATTAGAACACATAGAAGTAGAACCAGTTTTTGAAAAAATGTCTAAATCAAGAGGAAATACAGTCAATCCTAATGATCTTGTTAAAATTTATGGAGCCGATTGTTTAAGATTCCATATTCTCTTTTTGGGACCTATTGATCAAAATAAAAAATGGACACTGCATGGTATTAAAGGAAGTTTTAATTTTTTAAAAAATATTTATGCTCATTTTTTAGAAAGTAAAAATGAAAAGAAAAAAATGGACCAACAACAAAAACATCAACACATCTACAAGTACAAGGACAAGGACAGGGACAAGGACATCGAAGAAGATAAGGAAAGGTTGAGAATTATGGAAAACTACAAAATTTCACAAGGCGATGAAATCAATTTTGTATGTAGAAAATGTAAAAGAGAAAAAAAAGACTTGTTTCAAAAATATCAGAAAATTATCACTCCAAATAAAAAAGAACAAAAACAAAAAATAGAAGAATGTATACAACTTTTACAAACAAAGTCACAAATGAATATGAAACTTTCAAAACGAATTAAAAGAAAAAAAGAAATAAACATAGAAGTAGACAAAAAACAAAAAACGAATTATTATATTAAAGCCATCACAAAATGTATTGAAACTATGAAATTAAATACAGCTGTTTCGTTTTTTATGAAATTTTTTAATGAAATAAAAAAATGGGATATTATTCCCCTTAGAATATTTCTTACTTTTATAAAATTGTTATACCCTTTCTGCCCCCACATATGTGAAGAGTTTCATTTTTATTATTTAAAAAAATACAAAAAGGAACTAAAAAAAAAAAGCTGCTACCTATGTAACGCCAAGTGGTTATTATATTATGAAAAGTGGCCTCGTCCATTTAAAATAGAAGAAGAAAAAACAAAACAGACAAAAATAGATTTTATAAATCAAACTAAAAAGAATTTGTTTCAGAACAGCCTTAAAAATACAAATGATATTTCAAAACCGTAAAGCACGGGAACAATGAAATCGTCAATTTTTTTCGATTCTCTTCATTTTTTTAATTTTTTCAATTTTCATGATCTTTTATACATAAGTAGGAAAAAATATACAAGCATAACAAATAAAATGGGAAAAAAACAAATAATACAAAGAGAAAAAAAGGTCTAAAAAATAAATGAAAAAATGATGCACGTGTCAAAGAGTGAAGGTAAAAAAAATATTTAAAAAAAAATAAAAACATTCAGAACTAAACCAATCAAATAAAATGATAAAAAGATGAAAAATGAAAGGAAAATAAAGAAAAACTACAAATGGGACCTTCAGAAAAGCAAACATTATATTCATCACATTGTGTTCTTGATTACTACTGAAACTAAAATATTTTATCACTGATTAATGATCATTAATTAACTGATAGAATATTCTTTTGTTCTTTTTGTATTTTCATATATTATGATATATATATATTTATATACCAAATAAAAAATATACTCAAAAAAAAAAAAAAAATTAAATAAGTAGATTACAAAATATATTAACCAATTAATGTTTTCATTTTGCTACCAATTCCACTTTTTTTGAATTTTATCCAGTAGACTCCAAAACATAATATAGGATATTTTCCTACTCACATATATTAGTCGTTATTTATTTATTTTTATTTTTTTTTTTAAACATTTTTTTTTTAATCTTATATAACAATGTCAACTTAAAAATAAAATATTGCTAAATTTGTTTTGCTATAAAAACAAATAAAGACAAGAAAACAAATAACAATAAGTACGAAAATAAAAAGGGGAAAAAAAAAAATATTACAACTGTAACTATATATATATATGTATAAATATCTTTAAGAATATACTTTTACAAATTCTACATCACAGAAAAAAGCATATTGCACTTAAACATATTACACTTAAACATATTGCACTTAAACATATTATACTTAAATATATTATACTTAAACATATTACACTTAAACATATTACACTTAAATATATTACACTTAAACATATTACAATTATGTTGCTATTGGTTCCTCTGTCTTGACCTCTGTTTTAATCTCTGTCGTAACCTCTGTGTTGATCTCATTTCCTTTATCGACATTCTTTCCTTTTTTAATCAATTTGTTTAGCTTTGCTTCTATATCCTTCAATTCCTTTTCAAGTTTTTTCTCAGTAATCGATTCATCATACACTGAATTTTTCAAACATTTCAACTGATTTTTAATAGCTTGACATATTAATTCTAACAATTCCAAATCAGATTTTTTCATAAAATTATTAAAAGATGGACATGTTTCTTTGTCCCTTAAATCATAAGCCGTGCCCATAGCATCTCGGAAAATTCCTGGAAAAGCAGAAATCTGATATACTTTTCTAAAACCATTTTCATCTATATCTTCTTCATTTTCATATGCTTCTAACGGCACTAATTTTAATTTTCTTTTTTTTAATTCTTCTTCATAATTATAATCAGCTGGTGGCCATTCAGGTAAAATATACCACCATCGTATTAACAATTGAGCTACTAATTTTTCTTTATTTGACCTATTGTGTGGATCAAAATTACCTATAAGGATTGAATCATTTTCAAGATTGTTGTAATTTGCATCCTTCGATTTTGATGATTTTGTTGCTTTCTGTGTTCCCTTTGTACGACCTTTGGTTTTCTTCGCAGTTGTTGTTTTTCTTGTCGTATCTTTTTTTGTCTTACTTTTAGCTTTAGGTTTGGTTTTTCTTTTTGCCTTTTTCCTTTTCGTAGTTTTTTTTCTTTTTTTAATACTTTTTTCTGTCTTTTTCGTTTTTGTTGTTTTTGTTGTTGTTGTTGTTTTCCCAGTGGTACTATTGTTATTATTTTTATTGTCAATATTAATATTACTATTATTTGTTGTGTTTCTTTTCGTTGGTGTTTTATTTGGTGTTTTTTTTATGCTTTTTTGTACTTTACTTTTATTTTTGTTATTACTATTATTAATATTATTATTACTACTACTGATATTACTACTAATATTATCTTTATCACATTTTTCTGTTTTTTCTTCTTTTAAAAGTAAGTTATCACGCATAGAAGAATAAGAATTACTTCCACCCCTACTTGTTGTAACTGTTTCCATATGTTTAATTTTTATGTTCTTATTTGACACATATGAAGTATGTAATATATTATTCAAGGAACTATTGTCTGTATTATTAGTAAGATTAACAACAAATTCTTTTTCTTTATTATTAAATAATTTATTTTTATATTTCTCTAAAATAGGTGTATCCGAATCAGTACTACTGCTACTCATAGAGTCATCAAAAGAAGGCTTTCCTTTCATTTCCTTAGCATATTCTCTTTTTACTAAATCTAAAATACATTCATCATCACTACTTACTATCTCTTGTTTACTTACATTAATATTATTGTTAAGTTGGTTATCATCATAACCACTTCCTTTCTTTTTGTTCTTTTCTTCTTCATTTTCCTTTTCCTTTTCTTTTTCTTCGAGAAATTTTATTTCTCTTTGGAATTTCTTTAATAAAGGTTCATCATCAGAATCGGTTTCTTCTGATTTTGCAGACACATTAACAGAAGTTAAATTATGTTCTTCAGATTGTGACAAAAAGGAATCTTTACAAACTGTTTTATTATCTATTTCTATATTTTCAGATTTTGTATCATTTATATCATTTTTATTATTGGATTCCGTTGTTTCTTTATATTGGGTCATTTTCATATTTTTTTTTTTTTATTGTTTATATATTTATATATATATCATACCTTTTGTTTTGTTGACACTATTCATAATCTTCTTTTGAAAAAGAAATGTTCATAAAAAAAGTATACATATATATATATATACTATAAAAGGTTGTTGAAAAAAAAGAATTTTCCAGAAAATAAAATATTGTATAAATATCTGGAAAAGGTTGTATAAGAACTGTTGTTCCTTTCACCAATGAAACTACAATTTACAAAAATGATTTACAAAAATGATTTACAAAAGTAGAAATAAAAATAAAAGTAAAAATAAAAGAAGAAATAAAAGTAAAAATAAAAGTAAAAATAAAAGTAGAAAGAAGTTGAAAGAAGCAATATATGAAATGATTTTAAATAAAAGAAGTAAGTGGTATTAGTAGTTATGGCAGTGGTAGTTATAGCAATAGTAGTTATTGCAATGGCAGTTATAGCAATGGTAATTATAGCAATGGTAGTAAAAGTTATATTAATAATAATAGATAATTGGATTAGTAACAACTTGAAAGAAATAATTCTGATTTTTAATTATTCAATTTTTTACTTTATATTTTATAGTTTCAACAAAAGCATTCTTTTTTGTATCAACGTCAGTGCAAACATCATTAATGACGTAAACATACATGTATACTTCTTTTTCTAAAAGAAATATACAATAATTTAACAAATGGTAATTTGTTGATACATTTTCTTAGCTACAACAAATA